>JABFDZ020000022.1:15846753-15858526 GCA_019775955.2 Pollimyrus isidori
GTAGTCATGTAACATATGGGCAGCTGAGGGCAGACCTCACTCAAGCCTGGCTTGTGGTCATGTAACATATGGGCAGCTGAGGGCAGATCTCACTCAAGCCTGCCTTGTGGTCATGTAACATACGGGCAGCTGAGGGCAGATCTCACTCAAGCCTGGCTTGTGGTCATGTAACATAAGGGCAGCTGAGGGCAGATCTCGCTCAAGCCTGCCTTGTGGTCATGTAAGATACGGGCAGCTGAAAGCAAGATGTGTCTTTTGAAACGCAGAGAGGAGCTGCTGCTTCACTGGCCCCCTCCGAGCATCAGCTGGAATCTCCGTGGTGGCCGTCATGCCGAAAGACGCACAGCTAATGGGCAATGGGGGCAAATGTTCTCTGTGTGTCTGCAGAGCTATGTGGAGAACCCCGACGTCATGAGCTGCTACAACGAGCTGATCCAACTCGAGCACGGCGAGGTTCAGGCGCAGTTCCGGCTGAGGTAAGGCAGGGGGCGCCAGAGTGTGGCAGGCCGCTGAGTGAGAGAGCCCCAGAGCAAGTGACCTTAGTTAATCATTCTGGACTTTTATCTGTCATGTTTCTCAGCTCCTCTTGGACACAGGGCCTGTTTTTAGTTTCCATGGTCGCTGTTCCCCAGTTTGGTGGTTTGTCTGTCTGGGAAGGAATTCCAGATGCCATTTGTGGTTCTGTTGTGTTGTAATTGTGTACATTGGCTCAGGACGGGCTCGGTGCCCATTTCCGCCGATACCGTGGGGAACGCACTCACCCGTGCCCGCTGAGGGTGGGGAGCCATGGGGAAAGGTCAGCCCCTCAGCAGGCTGAAGCCCAGAGTGTCCATACAGCTCTGGGGAAGGGGAGTTGTTACCTGTCAGTATGCAGTTGTTCTCAGATGTTTCCCATCTTGTGGTCCTTAGAGCGTGCCGTGCCGTCTTCACCGCGATGGAGCAAAGTGAAGAGGCCATCGAGATCACCAATGAAGACAAAGTGATTCAGGTGAAGGGCTTACTGTAGGTGGGTGGGTGCATAGATAGTTAGATATGCATGATACATGCAAGTTGTGGTAAGAGTCTTGGGACACCAGGCCATTACATCCACGGGAACTTTTATGACGTCCCATTATAAATCCATTGGCATCAGTACATGGTCCCCCCTCTGCAGCTATAACAGCTGCCACTCTTCTAGGGAGGCTTTCAACAAGATTGTGGACTGTGTCTGTGGGAATTTTTACCCAATCATCCAGCAGAGCGTTTGTGAGGTCAGACACTGTCTCAAGGTCTAGTTCATCCCAAAGGTGTAGGACAGGGTTGAGGTCAGGGCTCGGTGTGGGCCAGTCAAGTTCTTCCACACCAAACTCACCCAACCATGTCTTTTTGGACCTTGCTTTGTACACTGGGGCACAGTCACGCTGGAACAGAAAAGGGTCTTCCCCAAACGGTTCCCACGTATGTGGAAGCATAGAATTGTCCAAAATATGCTGAAGCGGTAAGAGTTCCCTTCTCTGAAACTAAGGGGCTCAGCCCAAATCCTGAAAAACAACTGTTGTGGTTTTTTCCTTCCCGCCAAATCAGAAATCAGGAGCCACTCATGTAGATTCAAATTCAGTCTTAATTGCAACACTGAAATTCCAACCAAGGCCGGACACAGACAAGTGTGTTAAATACTGTTTTAGACCTAGTTCTTATCATTCAACAATATCTTGTCACTTGAGCATCATCATTCCGTCAACCAATCACAATCATTGTTTTTTTTTTCCTTAATCCACGCCTTTAGGTGATAAGTTCCCTTCCTTCAGCAGTAAACCTTGGCAGCTTCAGCCTGTTGCACATTGTCTAACTAGAGGATTGATAATATATTTTGTCCTTTAACATAGTGATAAAATGTACACTAATAAAAGTGGATATTCATAGATTCAGGGCTGACAAAAACTAGCCTAATACAAGGTGCAAATACATATTCATTTGATTGCATTGTGTTGATTACATTGTAATGATTACATCATGGATATTTGGCATACTTTTTAATAACATCATAATACTTACATCCTATGTTATATAGTGCTAAATAATATTCCATACAGCCCCATACCATTATCCCTCCTCCACCACACTTTACAGTTGGCACAATGCAGTCAGACAGGTAACGTTCTCCTGGCATCTGCCAAACCCAGACTCATCCATCAACGTGCCAGACAGAGATGTGTGATTCCTCATTCCACAGTACACGTTTCCAGTCCAGTAGCAGCGTGCTTTACAGCACTCCTTCTGACGCTTGGTATTGCACCTGGTTGAATTCACTGGGCTCTTCAGAATGACCCATTCTTACAAAAATGTTTTTAAGCCTGACTGCATGGCTAGGTGCTTCATTTTATACACTAGTGGCAATGGGCCTGAATCAAAAACACCTGAATTCAATGACTAGGAGCTGTGTCACAATACTTTTTTCCATGTAGTGTGTATAGGTTTTTGTAATGTGATTTTGTGGTGTGACTCCTGCCTTGGCATGCAAAGGCCTGCTGTGTGGTCATCATGGCGTTGAACTGGTAATGTGCCTCCACACAGTACGTAAACCCCTCCTACGAGGCCATGATGGGGTACCAGCAGGGGGAGCTGCTGGGGAAGGAGGTGTTGGAGGTGCCTGAAAGTGAGAGCAAGCCTGACCTCCTGGAGACCATAAACTCCTATATCCAGAAAGGAAAGGTGAGTGTGGAGTTCTGAGAACCTCTCCCATAGGGGGCGCCGATGGGTCGTATGGGAGCTTTATGTGACGACTAGGGCAGCCATGTGGCTTAATATGCCTGGCCGCTCTTCGTTTGTCTTGTGAGAGCCGATGAGATGATTTTAAAGATGGGGTTCGGCCCAGTCTGGCTGTCTGTCCCTGTCTGGAGGGCCTCTGGGCTCCCTGAGTTGGCCACTAGGGGGAGGAGTGGAATGGAAACAGGTCACCATGGAGACGTGGACATCCTTTAAAAGTGCGTAGGACACTGGTGTCTGCCTGCCCTACATGGCCCCTCTTCACAGCAAACAAATGTGACTTGCAGGCAGAGGAACAGTGGGGGAGTGCATTTGAACTTGGTACAGTAGGTGGGGGGGACTTTCAGACGTGACATATCGGCTGAAGGGGACCCTCTTAAATATAGAAGCAGCTTGTGGCGTTGCCCGTGGGGAGGGGATGCCTGACGCCGGCCCGTCCTCACCGGCTCATCTCCCCACTGTCCTTGCAGGAGTGGCAGGGTGTTTATTACGCCAAGAAGAAGAACGGGGACAGTGTGCAGCAGGACGTGAGGATCACGCCGGTGACCGGTCAGGGCGGGTGAGCGCTCCGGCATAGTAGGGCCGTCTGTAGCGTGCTGCTCCTGACGTCCTTCTCACTCGGAATCTGAGTCTTTTCTGTTTAATGTTACAGGAAAATCAGGCACTTTGTTTCCATTAACCGGCCATTAAATGACAGTAAGGTAAGAGGACAGGCTTGCATGTAATAACTGAATGAGAGGAGTGATGCATGCTGTAAACAACCATCCCGTTAGCCTGTAACGGGAGCCGTTGATATATGGTCCTCAGGTAGCAGCAGCCCACGTCGGCTGATGTAAATATCTTTTTTCCTCATGAACTATCTGCAATGGCAGTTAGTAAGATGGACACCAACAGTGGATAGTCTTTGCACAGCTTGGGTTTTTACCACTATTCCATTTATTTCATAAACTGCAGAATTTTTTTATTCAGGTTAACTGTTGGAAAGTTGAGTGAACAACTATAAATGAAAATATAAATAAAACAAAACAAGTTTCCTTTATAACAGAGAAGGAGTGTGTAACAGTGCATGTCTGACATTCTGTTAACTGGTTGTGTGGTGATGTCATAGTCAAATTCTAGGATGTCCATTAACTTTAAATGCACTATTTAACTTTCATCCCATGAAACGGAGCAGCATGTGATGCCTCAAAATTTCTCTGCTATTATAACTGCTAGAGGAGGTTACTTTGCTGGAATCAAAGATATGATTCTGGCTAAGAAAGGTACTCCGGTGGTGAACATGCTAAATTCGTAGCAAAGAATAGTGAGTATATTTTTTATAAATGTTAAGTAACATGCAAATGTAGAAAATCTCTGTGTGCAAAAGCTTTTGACTGGCAGTGTACATGTGAGGTCTGTCTGCCTGTCCATCCATCCATCACATGCAAACACACATTTAGAGTGAGCATTTCACATGGCATTGGACTTAAGGAGGAAACCCTTGCAACATGGGGAGAACCTGTGAATTGTACACATACGGAGCAGGGGATGTGGTGCGGCAGGTGTGATGGTGTTACCCCCTGTGCTGTAATGTGGGGCGTATTTTGGGCAAGACGCCTGGGGCAGCGCGTGCCTCCATCTTACACCAGGCACCCAGTACACTAAAGAGCACAGCCTGGCAGCCGAAGGTGATGTTTTCTGCGGGGGGCACCCTGGCTGGATGCCTGTTCATGGGGCACTTGGGGAGCTTTTCCTAGGAGGTATCGGAGTGTGGAATGTGTGGTGAGCTCTGTTCCTTTCCACTTTAGATGGATACGTGCGGGGGCCGCGTCCCAGCTGAATCCCAAACAGGTAGGACACATGTGGCTTACCAGGCCTTTGATACATTTGGGGCATCCCATAAGCTCACCTAAAGGGCACAATAATTAGCACTCCAATGGGCACACTAATGAGCACATTAACCAATACCCTAATGTCATGAAAGTGTGACATTTCACACATTAACACACTGAATTCTGTCACGTGTTTGTCACAACACATTACAGACATCCAGTGCAGCAAGCACAAAGATTGGAGGAAAGGGTCGCTCGATGTCAGATCCACCACCTCTCGGGGAAGTGATGGTAAGCCGGTTGCCCTAGTTGACCATCTGTCTCCCTAAGCTTGTCACTGTCATGTCCAACCTTCAGTCACAGAAGCTCGTTCCTCACTTCACTTTTGATGGCAGTTTTCTTTGTCGCAGGCAGCTCACAGAAACGGCACTCTTCTATGGCGCGCATTCACTCCATGACCATCGAGGCCCCCATTACCAAGGTAGGATTCCGAGAGACCCCGCAGGTCCCGACCTTGGACCATAGAGTCGCAGCCTGGACATGACCAAGAGATACCAGCCCCTTTGCATGTCAATACGCCCAGGTGATCAACACCATCAATGCGGCCCAGGAGAGCAGCCCCGTACTGGTGGCCGAGGCCCTGGACCGCGTGCTGGAGATACTCCGAACTACGGAGCTCTACTCCCCCCAGCTGGGCAGTAAGGAGGAGGACCCCCACACCAGTGACCTTGTCGGGGGGCTGATGATGGTGAGGAAAGTTAAACCTGACAGGCCTTAGTGCTTTTCAGAAGTTCGATCACAAGCAATAATTAATGGTATCTGATGGACAAGAGAGACCAGTTTTAAGTGCAGATGATGGGTTGTGTGGTCTGTCTGTCCATACATGTGTCCCTGTGTCCTGTGCCTGTGTATGTGTCTGCTTGTCTGTGTATCCTGTGCTCCGAATCGGTGCCCTTCTATTTACCCTCTGTCCGTGCGCTTGTCTATGCTTGGCCCTGTCCCTCTGACTCTGAATAGCAGAGTGCTGCCGCATGCCCCAGCTGAATCCAAGTGGGGGTGCAGGAAGCGCCGGACTGTCCTCCGGTAGCTGGCGGCCCTGGCCGTACCCGCGCAGGAACATAAGAACACAAGAACTATACAGACGAGAGGAGGCCATTCGGCCCATCAAGCTCGCTTTGGGAGAACTTAACTAATAGCTCAGAGTTGTTATAATCTCATCTAGGTCCGATTTAAAGGAACCCAAGGATTGAACATAAGAACTATACAGGAAGCGCCGGACTGTCCTCGGGTAGTTGGCAGCCCTGCAGACAGGCACCTTCCTCTGAATGAGGGCCAGCCACTGATGCTTGTACAGCTCATAACAGACACTGTGCTCCTTGGCTGGACAGCTGGGGGGGGTTTGATAGGGTCACTTTCATTTCTGTACCGGACTCTTTTGCCCAAAACTCCTGCCACACTCAGTCAAACCCCCTCAGCGCAATGTTTGCACCCTCAACCCACAAGGATGACCTTGTGCTTAACACACACTGTTCTCCAATAAGAGCCTGCAGGAACACTTGTATATGTACACACACACACACAAACACACACACACAAATGCCCTCGACAGAATGCTGACCCCATGTGACGTGAGAACATGGAATGGAAGAAGGGTCATCGCATATTACTGGGTTATTCATCTTCTATGCGTAATTCCCCATTTGAAACATGCAGCTCTAGACAGAAGCGCGGAGCTGTTTATAATCCTGTGAGATGTTTTATAAGCTTTCTTCACACCTCCCACTGATCTGTGACACGTTGCAACTTCAGAGGGAGCCGAGCTCTTGGCTCTGGGTTCGGTGCTTCTGTTCCATGTCTGGTCGTGAGCACATCTGGCTGGGACTGATTCAGTTGCTGCTCGGTGTCAGACGTTCTGGTTTGTCCCCCCCCCCCCCCCACAGGACGGCTTGCGGAGATTGTCGGGAAATGAACACATCCTCACCCCCAAACGTAAGGCCCGGGATGCGTCAGTGTGACTTGCATCTGGCAGGCAAGCGGGAGAGGTGTCAAAGTATCAAACGTGTTTCCAAGTCAATGTCCGTAGTGGTTTTAATTGCCTGGCATATTATTTTATCATCAAATCTCAGGCTTACAAGTTGTGTGTGTGTGTGTGTGTGTGTGTGTGTGTGTGTGTCGGCGCAAATGCATCCAGAGTCCCAACATGGCCCCAGTCACATGATCACCCCACTGTCGCTCACTGACATCCCTCAGCGTGTGGCCCAAGCCATGGAGGATGAGGAGTCTTGGGACTTTGACATCTTCAACCTAGAGGCAGCCACCATGAAACGGTAAGGGGGGGAGGGGGCGCATGAGGAAGCTCTCCTGTCTGCCAGCTGATGGTTCTTCCTAAAGGCATCTCCCTGATTGGTTGTGGGTGTCTTGTGGGCGGGGCTGGTCGCTCCCCCTCTGTTCTCTTCCAGGCCGCTGGTGTACTTGGGGCTGAAGGTGTTCTCGCGCTTCGGGGTCTGTGAGTTCCTCCACTGCTCGGAGGCGACGCTGAGGGCCTGGCTGCAAGCCATCGAGACCAACTACCACAGCGGGAACCCGTACCACAACTCCAGCCATGCCGCCGACGTCCTGCACGCCACTGCCTACTTCCTGTCCCGGGAGCATGTGAAGGTGAGTCGCGACCCACGGGGCTCCTGGGACCAGACCGCCCCCACAAGCACTTGCCGGTTTAAGCGCCGTGTCGACCGTTCATGCAGCGCTGTGAAGCAGAATCTGACTTTAAGAGATACTTTAAGAGATCACTGTGCAGAATTGTTAGTCTCTTAGGGCTCTTTTCTACCGCGCCAGATACCATACTTTCGGCACTTCCATAAAGTACCAAAAGTATGGTGGTACTTTTGTGTCAGTTTTCCACTGGCATAAAAACTGGTACCGGCGCCAAATGACATCATCAGTGACCGCCCCTGTCTGACATCATCACAGAGCGTGAGGCGGTATTTTTTTTGCTGAATTCAAACATGTTGTTATGATCCTTCACTTTCCTGTAGTTCTGCTATGTTTTTTGATTTTTCAAGCAGCATTGTTTGTTTCACGTGTGCCCCATTTCTTCCAAGCGGCTTGCTATTACGACAAATACTTTTTTTTATTCTGAGTCATAGCATCCAAATCCTGCTGAATCTGTTCATCCGACCATATGGTGATGGTTTGGCACACTCTGGCAGACACTACATAGCCTAAAACATCTGCTGTATAGTGCTCACAGCTGTGGGACTTAAACCTATGACCTTCTGGACATAACCCAAATAGAAATCATCCTTAGCCATTTCAACCTGCTTTGTCACCTCGCACCGGGTTTCCTGCAGGCCAGCCTGGGCCCCATGGACGAGGTGGCGGCTCTGATTGCGGCCGTGGTGCATGACGTAGACCACCCAGGCCGCACCAACTCCTTCCTGTGCAACGCGGGCAGCGAGCTGGCCATCCTGTACAACGACACGGCCGTGCTGGAGAGCCACCACGCCGCCCTGGCCTTCCAGGTCACCACCCGCGACGGAAAGGGCAACATCTTCAGGAACATGGACAGGTCAGCTCCCTAGCTGAAGAGCTGCTTAAATACTAGTTTAATGGTGATGAGATTGTATAAACTGTGGGGGGGGAGCAGACGGCTTCCTGACTGAATGTAGATTATATATAATGTTGACATTAAAGTGGCTCATCATAAAGTGGCATCGCTGCCTTGTTCAGTTCGGCACCCTACACTGTGTGTGTAGTTGGCATATCTCCCTGTGCTGTATGGCTTCAGAGGGTGCTGGTGGTTCCTCATGTGGTCTAAAGACATGCAGCTAGAATATTTTGCTTCATTAAATTGTCTGTTGTGTGTGTGTGTGTGTGGGGTGTATGTATATGTGTTTGTCCGTGCTCATGTATGTGAGTGCGTGCACATGTGTGCGTGTTTGTGCACGCGGGGGGTATGCGTGCGTGTGCATGTGTCCGTGCCCTGTGATGGGCCTGGAGCCCATACCGCCTGGTGTGCTCGTGCTTGGCGACACGTGGGCGCTGTCAGTTTGGCACCGTGCGACTTCGCTTTTCACAGGACTGAGTACCGCACGCTGCGACAGGCCGTCATCGACATGGTCCTTGCCACTGAGATGACCAAGCACTTCGAGCACGTCAACAAGTTTGTGAACAGCATCAACAAGCCACTGGCCGCGCTGGAGGAGAGCGGGGTGAGGATTCGGTGAACGCTTCCGCCGTGCGCGATGGCGTCCTCTTGTCACTCAATGGTGTGTAGCTGTCATGGTTACAGAAATCCACACTAAAAGCCCCCTAGGGGCCTGGTCAGGTACATTCGGGGGGTCCTTGGTGGTATCAGGAGAACAACTGAGTGTGGGATGTAGTGAGAGAAAGTTGCCCTGAACTGTGTAACGTGCACACACACACACGCACGCACGGTAGAGAGTGGAGCTATCTGTCTGAGTGCCTCTGGAGCATTTCGGGGGGGGTGTAGTAAAGGGCCAAAATGGAGATGTGATTGTTCTGCGGTGGGTGGGGCTTGAACCAGCTCCCTTCCAGTCATGAGCACAGACCTAGGCCACCGACGTGTCCACGCATGTGAGTGCTTGGCCATTGAGTGCTGAGCCAGTGGGTCATTGCAGTGGAGGTTGTGCTCTTCGTGTGCCCTGGACAAGCGCTCCTCGGATTTCTCCTACTTCACCCTGATCTGTTGCATGGATCTGTTCTGTCCCTCCACCAGGTGATATGACTAATTAAATTAGCCTGCAGCCCAAAATGAGTTGAGTTAGGTGTGCTGGTGAGAGAATGAAACACAAAGATTGGCTGGGGGTTCCTGGGGAAACATTTGGGAACCTCTGGACTACAGCATTCTACACCCACAGTTTGTGGTCCAGGGGGGGCTCGTTTTTGACAGTATAATGGTTACAGTTTTCTTGACAACTGATTATTTAATCATGCTGTACCTTGGAACCTCAGGAATGGAATAGGAAAAACTTCTAAAGAACCTTCTTACATTTCATGTAATTATGCTGATTTTCACAGAATCATAATACATGTTGACTGCAATTTTTTTCCCCCCCGCTACCTTCAGCAGGTTATGTGGGTTTTAAATAATCGTGGATTAAAACGATGTGTCAATGGAGGATGACATCTTTACTTAGCTCAAGCATCCTATTTATAAGCAAGAGAAACTGGTGAGCTGTGATATTCAGAGTCATTTTCCATACTTAGGCTGGTAAATCTACTTGGGGCAGCATCCAGATTTCCTAATCTGCTGGGCTGGATGAATTGAATTAGCAAAGAGGGAGACAAAATAAAGGCTGTATTGATGTTACTGTCCTGCTGAGGCTTTGAGCTGCAGTGAAATGACTTGGGCCGAAAAGAGTCGATCGATTTAACTAGAATTCATTGCAGCTCTAACTTGGACTCTGTTTATGGCACACGACCAATTAATCCAGGTGACTGGATTCAAATTTGTTATATAACATCCAGTGCACAGGACTGTGCACAGGTGTGATCGATAAGTGTTCGTAACTTCATAATGTAACGTCTGGTAAGTTCCAAACTGCTTTAATTTCATTGTTTGAATCCAAGCAATTTTATTAAGAAGCTTTTTGATACCAACCCTTTAAGAGGTCTGTGAGACTTAAGAATGGAATATTGCTCTGGATACTACAAAAGACGCATCCTTCTGATTACCTGTGGTATATGATTCGCCCTTCATTCATGCAAACCTTAGTGCTCCTCAGGTTGGATAGGATGATCCTGTGGAGCATTAGTGCTTTGCTGTACAGACCTGGTGTTTCCCCTTCAAGGTCACTTTGTGTGCGACGCACGATCCCATGAAATGCAAGTCCTGTTTCATCGGACTCTTCCTTGCTGGCTGTTTTTACTTTCTCCCCATCCTCTGCCACCTTCTCAATGCCTGACAGGGAAGTGGGGAGGAGTCCATGAAAACCATCCTGACGTCACCTGAAAACCGGATCCTTGTGAAGCGCATGCTCATCAAATGTGCAGACATCTCCAACCCATGCAGGCCGCTGCGGCTCTGTGTGGAGTGGGCGGGCCGCATTTCCGAGGAGTATTTCGCTCAGGTGACAGGCTTTTTGCCGCCGCGCTTCCTGAGTCACAGTTTGGTGTCTGTGCACACGGCAGTAGTAACACTACAGTCTCCCTCCCTGTGTAGACAGAAGAAGAGAAGAGCCAGGGGCTGCCTGTGGTGATGCCAGTGTTTGACAGGAACACCTGCAGCATTCCCAAATCCCAGATCTCCTTTATTGACTACTTCATCACGGACATGTTTGATGCCTGGGATGGTATGTCCTTTCTACCCGTTTTGTTTTATGCTGTGTTCCAATAACCTCGGAGGTAGCGAGTTGGAGCTGGGAATGACATCACACCCGAGTTAATTGGATGGCGAAGGGCGCAGCCATCTTGAATTCTGAGGTCAGGGTTGCAGAGGTTTCCCCGACTTTCGAAGTCGGAATTCAGATTTCAGGGGGCGCCCCAGTGGAAATTTCTGACTAGGAACTCAGAAATTCCCACTTCCCAGTTCAAACTGGTTGCAGAGTTGGTGCTGTCAAAGGAGTGATGCTTCCCTCCCCCTTGAGGTTTATATACTGGGTAGGGAAGGAGCCCATGAATTTTCTAGCACTGCGTGTGGCTACACCTGTGATCATGTCGTTCAAATGAGGCCGCAGGCTTCTCCGTGCTGCTAGCTGAAGTTGCCCCGCCGTGTTTGGAGCCCCTTCTCATACAGCATGTGCCTGTTCCCTTCGCAGCCTTCGCTGACCTTCCCAACCTCATGCAGCACCTACACAACAACTTCAAGTACTGGAAAAGCCTAGACGAGCGCAGCCTGCACAGCTTGGGACCCCCACCGGAGTAGCTGTTTAGTGGCGCCTACGCAGCCTGGGACCCCCCCCCCCCCCAGCCCGAGTAGCTATCCTCTAGAGAAGCGGCTGTGGAGAAGGAGCAGTTCCTTTGTCCTCCTAGCTGCGCATTGTTGCAGAGTGTGACCGGGACACAGACATAGCCCCCGCGTTATGTAGTCGCCCAGAAGAGGTGGCAACAGACGACTAAAGCCCCACAACTTCAATGGGGTGACGTTGAGGATAAGCGGGGCATGGAGTGGGGTGGGGGGGGGGGGGGGGGGGGTGTGCTGACCAGCCCGGTGAAGAGATGGCTGCCTCCCGGGATGCCTTGGTGGGGGGTGACCG
>JABFDZ020000022.1:15925329-15939666 GCA_019775955.2 Pollimyrus isidori
GGTTTTTTTTTTTTTGGGTGTTTTTGTTTTTTTTGTGGTTTTTGTGTTGTTTTTTTGTTTTTGTTTGTGTGGTTTTGTGTTTTTTTTTTGTTGGTTTGGGGGGGGGGGGGGGGGGGGGGCCGCGGTGAAAATGACCTCCTGGAAGCATATAGCTGGGCACCAAGGAGAGTGATGGACAGTAAAACTCTAAGTTTAATCTGGTAGGCAACAGACAAAGCACTTAACCAAACACAGCACGGCGGGGCCCGGCTGATCAGGGGTGAGACACACATTTATGCTAGCGATGCTCGGCAGCGTGAAAGCAGAAGCAGGATGAGAGATGGGGCAGAGTGGCAGCTCAGCCGGGGAGACGAGGGGCGAGGTGGGGGGCAGGAGGCTACAGGACCTTCACAATGCAATCTGAGGTTTAGGATTCGCTCGCTGATAGACGGCAATGACATTTAATCATGACGAATGTGGTGTTTTCTCGCCTGTATGTATATCAGATATGTTCTTAGATTCGTTTTTTTTTTCCTGTTCTTTTTCGATTTAAACTTGTCGGGAGTTTACCCCTTGACTGGCCTTCTTGCTCTCTGGAGCGCTCTGCATGTCGCTGTTTGGGTCTCCTCCCTCTGAGCTGCTCTTGTGGCCGTCCTCTTTCCCGTCCTGGTCCACCTCCTCTTCCTCTTCGCCCGAAGACTTCCTCGACAACTTGGATGACTTCTGGGGGTGGGAGATACGAAGACTGGGGTCAGTGCTGTACCCTACTGGGTTCCTATGCCTTACAGACCATGACACCCAGCAATGTTTTCATGCACAGGCTGGTTTGACATAGGCGGGAGGAGGTCCCACTGCATGTGACTCAGGAAAGAAACATACGGCCGGTGCACACTAAGAATCTTAATTCTCCAAAACGGATTGAAAAACAAAGAACAACATGTCTGTTACCACAAAGCTAAAAATGCTGGGTAGGTCCTTCTTGGCTGTGAGACCCCCCCCCACAGTCGTACAGTAGCATCACGCTGTGATCTGGCATCACCCTTCCAGAGCTCCGAACAGAGATCTCTTCTAATATATCATTCCCTGGCAAATGTGGGCATGCTAGACCCCACAGTTGCTAGGCAACGGCGGTTGCTAAGCAAGAACTGGGCAGAGAAATGCTGTAGGAGGATCTTCTTCCCCCTCAGACGTTGCTGTATCTAGAAGCTTATATCTACCTAAGGAAGGCCTGCATTCATGTTAGCCTGGTCCTCCACGCTTGCACAGGGACAGAAGCTTTTATGGGTGTGAATTTACCGCAGTGACACAGCATTGAACAACGAGGGGGAAAAAATACAGAGTAACATAAGCCATAACTCCCCGCTTCTGATAAAAATGCTTTGCTGGACACATGATCATCGGCAATCCTCCCGCTCTGCTCGAACGATGACGAAATCCCCCTGGATGGAAGTTTTAGCAGTTGAAACGACTGCCACAGTGCCTGGGCAAAAGGGAGCAGAGGCCGGTGGAGCCAGTCATCCCCCGGAGGTGCGTGCCAGGCTGTACCTTGGAGGAAGCGGCCTTTTTCCGCTTGGCCCCTGCCCGGTCACCCTTCTGCTTTCCTTGTCCGTCTTCCTCCACGGAGTCACCCTCCTCGCCCTCGCTGCTGCCATCCGCCGCGTTGCCGCCCTCACCCTCTGTCTCCGAAGAGCTCTGGGGCTGCATGGCCTACACACCCAAGACACACCCACATCACGTTTTGGTCTCTGACGGTGCCCCCCCAGATTTTTGTTTGGGCGAATAATCTGTAATACACATCCCCGCACCAAGAAATCTACACAGAACACTTCCAGCTAAGAGAATTTTGTTCATTTGTGAATCCTTGCTAATTCTATTGATACATAACCATGTTTAACCCAGTTAATAAGTTTATTTGCAGGAGACCACATCTGTTTGGACACGCCTTGGGTATGAAGCATTGTTCTCTGCCTGCTGACTCAGAGCACGGCTCACCTGGTAGCCAGTGAACTTGACGCCAGGGTTGTTCTCGATTTCCCACAATCCTTCATTGAAGCCTTTCCTCTTGTTAGACTTTCCGAACTTATCTTTGTACTCCTTGTACGGCAGAAGGTCCTTGGGCCCCAGAAATGCCCTGCAGACAGAAAGCTGGAGCTGGAGAGATACTCACCACATTTTATGAACACTGAATCTGTTAGTCACTCCACACTTTGTCAACAATCTCCTTCATCATCAGGATGACTGGGTTGTACACAATATTTTGAACATGAAGAACTACGTAATGGGTCACGTCGCACTGATTTTACTGCCTCACACGTATGTGAACACATATGCATACACACATGTATTTCCATTAGAAGCACTCAGAAAGCCACCATCGTCAGCACGCTCCATAGGTGTGTTGTTGTCTAGGGTGGGGGTGTGGCCGATAACCTTCATTGGCCAACAATTCATGAGGCCCCGATCTACCAAAGGCTTACGTTTCATGGGTGCCGAAGAAGAAGATGGGGTACTTGTTGGCAGGCGGCTTCACCGCTCCTTCTGGGAGCTCATCAATCTGTCAGAGATATGCAGAGGTGGAAAAGAAGGGAAGCCCTTTAGTGACTCCCCACATATTGACCTATGTCTAGCTTCTGTGAAACAATGTGTGCCAGCTGGCCTGTAGCCGCCCTGCTAACTGCACAAGTTGGCCTGTAGCTGACCAGTAGATGCTCTGCTAACTGAACAAGTTGCCCTGTAGCTGCCCTGCTAACTGCACAATTTGACCTGTAGCTGCTCTGCTAACTGGACCAGTTGGCTTGGAGCTGCTGTGCTAACTGTACAATTTGGCCTGTAGCTGCCCCACTAACTGTACAGGTATGAGTAAATTGGTACCTGGCCTGGAGCTGCCCCATGAACTGCATGAGCGGGCAGATATTGGCCTGTAGCTGCCCCACTAACTGCAGAAGCTGGCTAGAATTGGCCTGTAGCTTCCCCGCTAACTGCATTGGCTGACCGCTTGCAAACTTTCTGTACACCACCTTCATCATGTGGAAGCTTCAGCTTGTGGCAACTTGCGTCCTGTATGGCAGGAACGTAGGAGAAAGGAAATCAGTTTGTAATGAATGTTAGCTCTGCAGTGAAGGAGCACAAGGCCATAATTTCCCTTGTAATTTATACCAAGCAGAAGCCATATTTTCCTCAGATGTTTCGATACAATAATAAGACCTGGCATTTTGGCTCATTGGCTACACGCAGGTAAACGATAACTCTGAATAAGCTGCTGTACCACAGCTGAAATACCAACATAGGCAGCCTAAAACTACCTTTGTTATCTCATTTTGGCAACAGAGGGCAACCAAGGGCAGATGGTTTTCCTGTAAACTTGCTGCGATGCATCCCATTAAGCATTCATTCTTAAGCGTGCATTATCATTTTGGAAAACTGAATTTTCAGCTTAATGGGTGCCATAAAATATTTAAAGGGAGTCCTTAAATTGTGCTACTAAACCATACAATTAGACAAGCGTTTCTCTCTGTCATGGCAGAATTAGTGTTGGGAATGGGGATGTTAAGGTCTCATATTCCAATGAGAAATAATCTGTCAACACCGCTGGCAAAGTATCAGAAAAATTATTAGTCCAGAACTCCCATGTTGGGGGGAATCTTTCCATATATCGGGCCGCTAAGCACATGTGAATAATGGGTTGCAAGTGTGTACTAATCCTCCTCTGAGGTTCGGTGTTCTGTAGAGGATAAACAAACGTGTACTCAGTCCTGTCCACATGTCCTCACAGGCTAGTGCCACACATGGCCAACACTTCTGGTGTGTCTCCTTAGACCAGTGTTATCCAGAAAGGGGCGCAGTGTGTGTGGGTTTTCACTTCAGCTCCCTAATTATTTTGCTAGTCAGAGGACTGATTGGCTGTAGAATCTTCACACCAGGGTTTGAACAGCTGACCTGAAGGTTATCCCAAAAACCTCCATACGCGTAGGTCCTTTGTGGATAAGATTGCCCACCCCTACCTCAGACATTGCAGGCTAATATTTTCCCCCTGTGACCTTGACCCTTGTTTGTGCAAGAGAGATTCTGTCATCAAAGAAACTGGAGAATTCTTCCTGCTGGACCAAAAAATACTCAAAGCCATTGTTTCCTGCTGTCTTTGGAGCATTGTGCTGCTGTTGCATATTACAATATTTGCATTTCATGATATTATGCTTTATTGGTGTAAAATGCTTTACATGACCAATATATAAATAAATGCATGTACAGGTGATTTAGTGAAGTGTCACCAAAACAGTGCATGTAAATGTGACAACACAAATTAAGTTTAAAGTGAGACATGGTGCCAAGGATGAATTTACTGGGGTGGGGGGTGGGGGGGGGGGTGATAAACTTTATATTTGCACCTACAGCATCTCGAGCTGAAAACCCATCCACCCTCACAGGTGGGTCAACGAGGATCAGAGGTGACCCTAACGGGTCACTGGTCTGTCTTAAGGAATCCTTTTCGTTTATGCTAATTTAATAATGGAATTCAAATTCTGAGGCGCCCGTCTGCCCCAATATGGCCTGCTGGGATTTGGGTTTCCAGAGCCCAGCCACCTTATAGCTCAGCTGTATGATGGAGTAGGTGGATTTAGGCCTTGCCAGGAAACGGCATCCCTTATCAGTGTGGACTTGGCTGAGTACTCCAGCCCTGGGCATTGGCCATTTATAAGCTGTGCAGATCTTTGGTCCATGGCCAAATATTGACAGATGCAAACATATTGAGAAAAATGACATCGCTCCACGTAAGCATCCGGGCCGCTGAGTTCGGCGTGAGTTGCTCATGACCCGCATCAAAAATCCAATGATGTCTTGCTCACCCACACGATCCTGTTATTACCCCCGAAATCAACGATTAATGCCCATATGCCACTGTTCTGTAGCATGAGCCCCTGTTTAATGCGACCTGCTTCCTGACTTATTTTAGGGTGACATCACCGTTTAAATTCCTCGTGACACATCACCCATGACCGCAGTCTTCATCAACAGTGATATCCTGTTTAAAGTTACTGCATCTTATGCTTCAGTCACACTGCCTCAGGAAATTGGAGTTAAGGAACTGCCTGTTTGTACACAGACACAGAGATCTGCTGGAAAACCATTTGTTCAGTCCACACACCAGAAAAAAAGACAGCTCTGATTTACATCCTTTTCCAGGACTTGCACATGAGTGGTTTTCAATCCTGTCATGCCAGACCCTAGATACTAGAAAAGATGCATAAACTGATTCAGTTAGCCTGTTGATTACCTAAGCTGAGAGGCATAGCGCTTCTGCCACTTCGGTAGGTGCACTGTATAACACTAAAAACCAATAGAACACTGTGCTCATAAATTTAGGAAAGTTTGAGGCTAATATTATTTTGCGCGCCAGTAACTAATTTCTTAAAATAATCTGTTGTAAAATATTTAGAATTACTTTATTATAACCGAAAAAGAGCGGGTAATTTGGCGTTTTCCCCCATCCATTGCATAGTACATATAAATGTGCCCCCGCCACGCCCCCCACCCCAAGCCGTCAACCTTTACTAGCGACATAAGTACAACCCATTTGTCCATAAACTCAATTTAATAAGATTAATTATGACACGTCAGGCGGTGGTGTTACAAAATATTTTCATTACAAAAAGAAAAAAAACGTGCAGTGTGTTGTTACAAGTGCCAGTGCACATCCGCTCGCTTAGTGTTATAAAGGGCGTTACATTTTAAGGTTGTTCAGTGCTGTTTGCCGTCAGCAAATGCACTGCACCCTTGACATAAGTTCTAATGTTCTGATTTACAGTATATGGATCCTAACGCTCTGGGTACCTCGGAAATCAGAAGATTCCAGTAGGGTGGCTTCATTACCGTCGTGCATGCCGGAGATCCTCTCAATGACTGCTTATAAACCAGGCGATTGCCTTCATCTTACGGTTTTACCAGTCAGGTAGTACAGATTCATGCTGGCCGTGATTCGGCCTCTTAATACGAACGAGCAACTTTAAAAAGTCAAGCGACATGTTTCAACCTCCCTTCCCCGCCCCCCTAGAATAGGTAAGATGGAGAAAGGGTAGTAAAAACAGCGCTACGGCGATCACTTCCACTGCGTAACGCAGGAGAAATGCCTCCGAAAGCACAACACAAGCACTTGCCTGTAGATCGAGGCATAAACGTAAAATGGATGTCAATTTAGGCTATCATATGGGCGATTTAAGGCCTGTGCAGTGAAGCGCCTTTGAGAAATATAAAGAATAGTAGAAGGACGCAGCAAGTACAACAAGCATCTCCAGTGCTCAGCCGCCGGTCGTATTGTCCCATCCAACCCCGCCTCCCTGCTTCGGAGCTCGGCTGCGTCAGATACTTACCCTCGCTGGCCAGTGTGGATACCCTTTCATTTTCGCAAAAACCAGATCACCGGCTTTGTACTCCCGAGGTCTGGGACGAGCCATCTTTTCTCCTTTTCAAATCGTTATTTGGTAAATATTACCGTATTTTTACAGCCACGAAACGGGAAATGATCGACTACCAAGGGTTTATAGCAAGACCGGGGCTTTCCAAATATACCTATAAACATATAATAAAGCAAAAGGCCCACAATGTAATTCTGCTCCTTATTCAACAAATCCGAAAATTGCCCAGCTGGAAAAAAAATATTCTGAAAGCAGGATCCAGGCGTCGCCCCGAAGCTGCAAACGTGCTGCTCGCAGGCTTTGATGTGCGGCCACCGCTTGGCGAGAGCGCTAACGCGGTCCCCTACTCTCGCCTGATGCATTAGAATCGCAGCACGGCTGTCCAACACAGAAATATGGTTTGTTTTCTGAATACTACTTCTGCCAGGGACCTTTAACATTTGACATTCAGTCGATCGGGACTTTTTTTTCTTGATATTGCTATTTTCACGGAGAAATCAACTTTTACAGTTTCAGTTTTTATAACTGAACTTTTAACGAAATATATTTTTTTCACAAAAAGGTAATCTTAAATATCGGAAATCTGATGACACAAAACTACATTTATCTGTATATCGGTGTTAATAAATGTTGATGTATAGGCTACTATGGTTTTATGCCGCCTAATTTAGAATGAATGGTTTATTTCAGGACATTAATTTGACATTATTTACTCCTGTCACAGCACGTATGAGTTTGCCAATGAGAAGAGTCGTGCAGCATTAAAGACATTCTGTAATCCTAACTTCTAGGTAAATGATGACGGCAATATCTGCTATTAAGGGCCTGAAGTTATCATATGTCACGTGTCACTGTTAGATACTCACTGTGGAAGTGATCAAATAACATTTGTGTTATAAAAGCACGTATCTGCCTATTTCATCATTCAAAAGAAAAATTATCGTAAAACGCTCGTAGGGTTCCGTATATCTCCATGCGTTTATGGATTTTTCAATTTTGTTTAATCTCAGTCTTTTTGAACATTTGATTTTTATTCTATGCTTATTTGGCTTATCTTTTATGTTCATTTATTGTATCACTTCGAAGTTGACTCCTAAATATCACACTGAGCTAAATATCTCCATTGTTTAGCTTTTTTTTAGTCGACGGTTTTGAGCAGCATCTGAACACGCGGTTCGTTTTGTCAGCATCTGATTCAACGGAAACATGGATTTAGGGATTATTGCTGGATTATACCTGTATTCACAGTTTCACATTTAATCTCCAGGGGGAGCTATGGCTAAATGAGAACTTTAATACGATTGACAAATTAGTTCATTTTGTTTCCAACAGGGGGCACGTAATGTCGGTTTTTAAATACTGGACAGGCGTTTAAAGTGAAAATATAATCGAATTTTAATGTATGTATGATAAATGAACCATAAATTATTTAAGAAGATCATCCTTACTGTTTATTGTGTGATTTTAATAAATTGTACAGCATATACTATATAAATGAAGGTATTATTTGTATTTTTGAAAACAGAGTGTGGAGGGTGTAAAATCCCAGGCCTACTTTGGAGAACGATGGCACATTTACTAGCTCTTCTGTGGAAGCACGACAATGGAATTGTGCCAAAAAACGATTCTTACTGACTTGCTGAGATTCTCTGGGATTTGCTAATCGTCAGGAAATATGCTAAACATGCAAGGAAAAATTAATTACATGCACATGAACAGATTCCTAGCTTGTTGCTGGTATGAAAAAAAGTCACCTTCTGACATCACCAACAAACTCTCCTGTTCAGATCTAAATGGACAAAGATAGATATTTATTGCGATGATCAACATCCATCATACTCGCACTGATTTTTTTCCCTGTCAGTCAGCCTGTTAATGCCAAAGCAGCACATCTATGTCTCATCTTCTGTGCGTATTCTCCTCCTGGGCCCGGATTGCGGAGTAGCCTGCTCTTCCCAGTTTCCCAGCTTTACCACTTTTAAATTACGGCTTAAAACTCATTTTTACTCCTTAGCATTTGGGTCTTTTTGATCTTTTTTGTTTCTAATGTGAGTTTCAGCAATTTTAATTTGTAACATTGTTGATCTGTCTTCATTACTGTCTAAATTTTTTATTGAATTGTGCCCTTTTATGCATTATCACTTTTAAATCATGTCCTAAAACTCTTTTATTTTAAACAGCAATCGAGTCGGTTTTGTTGTAATATATCTTGTTTGTTTTAATTGTCCTTTTTGTACAGAACTTTGGATTAGCAATTGATATTTTCACTTGACCTGACAGTTTTGACTTGTTTGGATCGAGTGACCCACCAAGCGGTGTGTGTTTGGTGTGGATTTGCTCCTGTTGTCCAAATGCATGTAATTAAGAAAGCAGGTGATCCTGAATTTCTTGTTGTGTGGGCCCTGTGATAGACTGGCGTCCCATCCATGGTGTCCCAGGCTAGGGCCCACTGGGATACTCTGCTTGGGACACTCCAGGTTCACTACAAACCAATACTTTTATATGGAAGATAGATTGACAAAGCCCGAGTTTTTAATGTTTAATTTCCCATACATCAGTTTTTCTGTAAAAAGTCAAACCAGTCTAGATGATGCCAAGAGTCCCATGGGGAAGATTTGTAAAACAAAAACAGAGAAGATATACTGTAGGGTTTCTGTGTAAAATACATTTCTGTGAGGAATCAAACACAATATAGTGCAGTGTTACTTTAACAGGGGTCTGGCTGGCAGCTTCTGATTTACGCTGTATATCGCGAAGCCTCAGTGAGGTTCACTGTGTGCTGATATCTGAAGAAACCATTGTGTGTCTAACCTCTGTCCGCTTGGCCCAACTCTGGGAGAAGCCGTTGGTCACACCATATTTCAGTAGATTTAAAAGTAGACTTGTGCAATTCAGTAGTAGTACTTTTGTGCAAGTTAACTTGGCACCATTAAAAACAGTTCAGTACATTGCTAACTCTTTCAACCAGTTGGCAGTGTCCTATTGACAGTGTAAAAACAGGAGAACCTGATACCGTATCAAATATGCTAAACATGTGCCCTCTCTGTAAATACAGCTTGCCTCATTAAGAACTATAGGACAGACTTAATAGCGCATCTGTGCAGCCTTTAAACTAGCCAATAGGAAGGTAGGAGATGCCACATCAACCATAATACGTGATGCTTCATCACAGGTGAAAGAAGACTGATTTAATTAATTAGGCTGCCTTTACAGCCATACTAATTCATTTCACCTGTGTGCATGTGCGTAAGTGGGAAAGGTCGTATTTGCAGTAGGCAGCTGCAAGGTCACTGGGGAGTGAGCTGATGCATGTCACAGAAATCTGTTGTTCTGTTGAGTCAGTGAAATTAGCCGACGAGAAGTTCTACAGCCGCAACCCCAACCTACCCGGTCGGCAGTGCTGTGGAAGTTACTCACAAAAGTAATCCACTGCAGACAGAAGGGGAAAGTACAGGGCGAGAAAGTACACATCCAGCCCAAGGTTTTGTTTCACCCAACCAGTGAGTCCTCTGTGACTGTGACTCTCTATACTGTGACTGTAAGAGCACTCTTTATAATCAACTAACGCATTTTTTTTCCCTTTGTCTTGGCATGGTGCAGTAGACGTATAAAATGTGTGAAGTTTAATCTACAAACCATTTGGGCCTCCCATGCTTATTAAGCACAAACATCCCAGTTCCTGTTTTGCAGTGGGAATGCGACACACAAAAGTGGCCAGGAGTTACAAAAGCTGCAGATTGATATGGGCCAGGGACCCGGTTCCACTACATCGGTGTGAAAGTGCCTAGCGAGGGAACATGAAACAGCAACCATATGGCTACGTGTGCTGTCGTTAAATTTTATTTTTTTACATTATTAATCACAGCACTCCTGTAGCTGTACATAAGTCTACACATATGAACACACACACTGTATAGCTGCAGACCACAGCTCAATTTTCCCCCCTCATTTCTCAATTTATGGGCATGAATATTGCAAATTGCAGCCTGGTTCTTCCCTGTTTCTCAGTAATGAAGGGCTTCTTCCTTGCTTTATGAGACTTCAGTCCTCCTTGTAGGATACAAACTGTCCTATCGGTGCACTTCACACCTGCACTTAATGTTTCCCATTTCTTTTTGACGTTCACTTGATGTCATCCCCCGATTCATGAGAAACTGTCTGATAAGTTGACGGTCACCTCTGCTGTTAGAAAGTCTCTTCTGCCCTTTACCTGGCTGTTCCTGCTGCTCCACCTTTGTTTTTTTGTACTGTGGTCTTACAAATTTTGAGTCTGGAAACAGCCTTAGCAATGCTTTCAGCCAGCAGAACCACGATTAAACCAGGATTTAAAAATGCAGATTTGTGGTGTCTGTATAGTTTTCTGCTAAGCAAAACATGTAGTATCTGCTTACATTTTGTATCCACTTAGGACAGATATGTACTTAAGTATTTACTGGAGTAGTTTCAGTCAACTTAAATACTTAAATTTAATTGTTTTAATTTAAGCCTCGTGAAATCCTCACAGGGTGGAAGGGTATTCCCTAAATCGGCCTCTTTGTAGCAAACACAGTCATGCTCACAGTCATACTTACAATCACACTCACAGACACATTCGCACTAATGGCCTCCCCAGAGGTCTGGCAAACAGCCCCCCCTGGACAGACCTTTGTTCTGTGCAGAAACTGCATGCATTGCTTCTTCCACTGTTGGTTTCTATAGATTTAAAAACACCTATAGTTTCACTTGACTGCAAGCTTATTTTGTTGCCTACATCTACTGCTGTTTCCTCTAAAGTTGTAGATTTAATAAGTAAACAAACTTTGATATGATTTTTTAACATACAACCCATACTCTGTCGCCTTGGCGATGCTGGAGGAGGTTCTGCTCCTGATGCAAGGAGTATTGCTGGGCCCTGGGATCCTCACACCCCTGTACTTCATTAGCTTGAAGTGTCCACTGCTGGCTACCAGATGACGCAGGATCCAGCCAATTCCACCAATCCCAGGCACCCCACTCCTACGGGAGTCACAGAGATGCAGCTAAACCAGGGCAGCTGCGCAGTGGAGTCCTTGGCATCTGGAGTGGAGCGATTGTGCCGTCCGTGTGAAAGCAGGCGCAGACGACATCCATATTTGGGTAATGAGGTAGTTCTCACCTGCGCATGCCTCCCCAGGTGGGATCAACTGCAGTGCAGCAGTGCATGGCGCATAGGTGCATCTGCTCTACGCAGGCGCTGCAGTAATGTGTCCTAATTGTGTATGAGCTTTCGGATGACTTGATGCAATGGTTGGATGCATTTCCTTGGCAGAGGCACACCAGGTGAGGGAGGTCACCAGTGATGTCCTTGGTGTAAGCCTCGGAGCCTTGCGTGTGATTGGTTAACATTCTGAATAGCCCCTCTGAGGTTGGCTGGCACTTATCCTCAGCTTGGGCCTGGTTCTCCAGTTTCTCACAGGCACTGCACTTGTGGTCAGGTATTTGTGGCAGTTTACTAAGATGATCATTCCTGGTGGGGTCAGAGGATGCAGTGTCCATGCTGATGCTCAGTTCTGTGCTTAATCTCAGATCCAGATTTTCCCGCACAGTGCCCACCTTGTTGTCTGAACATCTCTCCACGGTCTCCCTCTTGATTTTAATGGGCATGCTTGACTTACGAGGCTTCTTCTTTGTTACAGGGCCGAGGGCACACTGTTTATCTGCAGGACCTGATGAGATCACAGTAGGTTGGGAGGGGTGGACACCTAGAGTGATGGCACCTTCCACCGGCAAAGCAAGGTCACTGCAGTGGAGGTGCACAGTTGGCTGTTTTGTCTTCAGATGTGTGGACAGTGTCTCGCTTTGGCCCTGTGGCTTGGGAACAAAGGCATGAGGAGTATACTCAGTGGGGGTGTCCTGTTTTGGCGGGCAGATGGAAGCCATATTTGATCTCTTATTCATATTGGATCTCTTCTCCACACCTAGTGGCGCACTGGCGTGCGAGCCATCCCTTAGGGCACTCATCCGGGTGTTGCGGTTCAAGGGTGCATGCAGGCGCGGGTTGGGGTTGGCACTGTGTCGGTTGCGACTGCGCAGCGAGCTGAACACCATGTTGCAGCCCTGCACAGTGCAGTGATGCTTGACCTTCAGATGCACGGCATTGTAATGGATCTTCAGCGTTCCTTTGTCGTAGAAGGTCTTCTCGCAGGTGCTGCAGAAGACCCTGCCCTTCTTGAAGCCACTTCCACTGTTGCTGCTATTTTCCGTGGTTCTAGTCTTCTTCTTGGGGAATATGTGCATGGGGTCAAAGGTCAGAGGGGTTTCCGAAGCGACGGTGACAGCTAGTTTGGCTGGAGCAGGTTGGCGGTTCCTCTCCTCTTCTGGAGTAAAAAGAACAAAGTTGCTCTTCATGTCTGGATCTTCCTCTTTCAGGTCTGGCCCTGGCTGGAACAGCCTGGCAGTAGGGGAGGAGCATGGCAGTTGGGTGGGTGTTGAACTCAGGTAGTGGAGAGGAAACATAAAGGTCATGTTGGTGAGCAATGTCATGTTGAAGGGATGCCTTTCCCCAGCAGGCTCCTTCCTGGCAGCAGCAAGGTGTCCTGGCCAGCAGGGGTCGCTGTTCTTGGGGGTGGCCCCCATGTATAACTCACTGCTGTGATCAGAAAAGGGACTGGCTGGCCCTCCCGGGGCTGCCATGAGCTCCGCGATGGACCTGGTCTCACCAAAGCGCAGGAACTGCCGCAGCGTCGCAACCTCCTCCTCGAAGGTCATCATCGCCCAGCAGTCCAAGATCTTTCCTGTGACATCCTGCAGAGCCAGTGGAGATGATACAGCCCAGTCATATCACTGGGAGTAATGGTGCTCCCAGGAGAAATAGGAGTTATACTTAATTACACATGTATTTATTTTTCATTTAATTGGCACTGACAACTGACTGCCTAATTTACTAAGATGCAAACCTATATTAATTACTTGAGAATCCATGTATTATCAGATTAGCATCATGTAGAGTGAATAATGTTCTTTATCCTGTAACAACAGTGCATGTCAAGGACCGACAAGTCCATTCCGTGGCTATGTAGCCCCTTCTGCAGCAGGGCTTGATGCCCGTGTGTCGTGACATATTACTCTTGTGACCATCATCAAAATTATCTGCCATTTGTGCTACAGTAGCACTTTTGTTGGTTTTTATCAGAAAGGAGATACTTTGTTGAAATCCTATATTGATGAGTCCTGCCAACACCCTGTCAGCAGTTTATGGTTTTCCCCCTGCTTGGACCACCCTCAGTAGGGTCTCACCACGCCTGACCAGGAGTGCCCCACGAGCCTTGGCGTTTTGGAGATGCTCTGACCCAGACCAATCATAATAATCTGGCCCCCGTCAAAGTGACTTAGATCTTTATTCCTGCCAATACTTTCTGTATTCAGCATGTCGATTGTGAGCATCAAATGTTAGCTTAAAGTTTGATATATCCCAGATCTTAACATACACCATAGCTGCTTATTATGCTGTTATGCTCTCTGGCATACAGGAACTGAGCCGCAAAGCGAAGAGAGACTTGTTAGAGCATATAAGAACTGAGCCATACTGTGTAGAGAGACTCATTATGGCATACAGAAACTGAGCCGAACTGCAAAGAGAGACTCACTACGGTATACAGGAACTGACCCGTACTGCGAAGAAAGAATAGTTACGACATACAGGAACTGAGCCATACTGTGAAGAGAGACTAGTTACGGCTTGCAGGGACTGAGCCATACTGTGAAGAGAGACTAGTTACGGTTTACAGGGACTGAGCCATACTGTGAAGAGAGACTAGTTACGGCTTACAGGGACTGAGGCATACTGTGAAGAGAGACTAGTTACGGCTTACAGGGACTGAGCCATACTGTGAAGAGAGACTAGTTACGGCTTGCAGGGACTGAGCCATACTGTGAAGAGAGACTAGTTACGGCTTACAGGGACTGAGCCATACTGTGAAGAGAGACTAGT
>JABFDZ020000022.1:15977407-15987698 GCA_019775955.2 Pollimyrus isidori
GTTTCCACTTCACCCCCCCGCCCCCACCTAATTCCCCCACTTGGTCCTTTTAACCCTAAAAACCGGGGGGGGGGGGGGGGGGGAGATGAAACGAAGAATATGGTCCTGCGAATTTTGGTAAAATGTGTTTAATAAAATGTACTGGAAACAGATTTCTGGAATTTCACCAAAGAGGGTACATCTTCCAAGGCCATAATGAGATCTTAAGAATGCCAGTTTTGTCTGTCATTCGCCGTATATTTTATTGCCAATTATTTTAATAAAGCCAAAGAAAATAACGTTAAAATGTTCCCTTTGTCAAGCTCTGTCAAGTCCAGTAGGGTTTTGGCCGACTGTGAAATGTGGATTCAGTGTCTTCCGTGAGTCTGAAGGAGACATCGTGTTGTAGTCAAAGTTTGTTTGGAGGGCAAGAAGGGAGGCCATGAAAGAGACCGCTTACTCTGCCGATCAAAGGAGTCAGGGGCCAAGCATCCTGCGGACCCCAGACATTACCCTCAGCCCGCCAGATTCCACTATTCACAGCATCTCTGTAGGCTGCTTACCGGCGCCTACGTATATTCACATGAAATGCTTTCCTTGGCTGCATGGCACAAGAGTTTGTTGAGACCAGGAGTCTCCTGGAAAGGTTTGCAGAACGCAAAGAAGCCCTGCTGAGTTCTTGCAGCCTAACCGGGTCTAACGTTGTCCTCCAAGAAGCATGTAGCTTTGAAGCAACAGCAGAAATGCTTATGGTCTTCTTGATGATTACGGTTATTTCTTTGTTTTCTTTTCATCTTATAATGTGGGTCAGCTGCACAAAAGTCACAGTGCAATCTCATTCTCTTCTGAAACAAGAAGGAGCTTTGTGCTGAAGGGTGAACATTTATTTTTGGTGACGTACCGTGGTGTATGTGTGTCCTCCAAAACTCCAACACTTTGCCGGATATCTATCTGATGCTGAAGCATTGGAACAGAACTCCAGCCTGAATCCTGTATAACTTCTAAGCTTTGAAGGAGTATAAGAACCGGGTTCTGTCTCCATGAGAAGTGAATGAGAGACTGAGGGCCCCAAGTCAGAAATGATGAATACAAGAAGTAGGTAAGAGGTGCTGCATTCAATGTCTGAGTATATTTGTGTACAGAGAAGCTGTTTTGTATGAGTGTAACCTCTGGGTCTCCCTGTGGGGTCAGCTTTGACCACCCCACCCTGTGCACTAATGGTTCTAGTTAGCAGTTTCTCCATGTCTGAACTATTAATATATTTAATACTGGATTTTGTTTTTGTTTTATTGTAAATATTAATTCAGCTTTTCATTGTAAGGGAGAATATAGAGAATATATGCACACATCGAAAATTGTGGCTTCATCAAGTATCCTTTTATAAATTTTTCATTAACAGAAAATATGAAACTGCACAGTTCCATTATAATATGTAATAATATTATATATGTAAAAGAATAGCTTTAATCAGATTTATCAGTCTTATTTAGATCCCAAAAACATCAGATGAAGGATTCTCGGCTGACCACTGACTTTTTGTTGGTGACCCAGTCAAAGTTAGCTAGGGCTGGACTGTTTTTTTGAAGGAAGACGTCATCAGAGCTAAAGAAAACCTGAGGCCAGGAGTAAAATACCCGCTGCTATAGCCGCAAGTGATCAGACCTAACGACGTCCATGAGGTCACTGCTTTGCTGTGTTACCCAGTCATATCTGTCTCTCAGCCAGTCATATGACATATCTAGGGCGTTATTCTTTTCTTGCTACAGCAGATATTGTCCCAAGAAAAATTCGTTTATATTCGCTGTCATGCTGGGTGGATTTGAGCAGCGATTTGTTGTTCTGTAACTGTGGGAGACTTGCTATGGAAATGACATGGCAACCCAAAATCCTGCTTTTATGCGGATTCAAGTATGACATGTCTGCATTCTGTTTACCCCAGAGTTACGCTACATGTCACATTGTATGGAGGACAGACAGTATTAAATAGCAAGCAATGCTTATAAAAGTTGGCACATTTAAGAAGTTACATTACAAATGTTTAGTGCAGTTTTGCAAATGTTGGAGTAGCCTAGTTGCTGTAGTCCTATTTATCAAAAATGTGTTATATTGGTTAGCATAGGCCTACTTGCTGGAGAAATAACTGGTTAGTTTATTTAACAAAAGCATTAAGGCTGCACGAGTATACGCAGCAACTATTTGTGTACTAAAGTACTTAAGGATCTGTAGTTGCAGTGAGTAAATGAGACTGATTTGCAATATCAGGGTGCACTGTCTTATAAAGGGAACGTTCAGGCTGTGAAAGGCGGCAGATGGCGGAATCTGTAACAAATTATCTTTAGTTATATTTTGTGAATGGAAATCATCTGGAATTCTGGACACTCGCAAATGAGTTTGCCGTCTGTTAACCTCGGCGTTTGTGGGACCTGTTCCTAACATCAAACATTTGGCATTAGAGACAATACTCTGACATCTGGACAAACAATTACTGCCAATAAAGCCAATTATTTCTGTAAAAAGTAGATTGAGCAGGTACTTTCGATAACTTGCTGAATCTTTATCTTGTAAAAGAAACGTACACACACGCACCTGTCATTATTAATAACAAATGGTTAAATTAAGCTGTTCTGTAATGTATAGTACAATATTTCATCCTATATCAAATCAAATTCGCGCTGTCGTTGAAACACAAAATGTTATTTTTCTAGTAGGCTAGGTGCTGTTACACGCAGCATCGACAGGGGGAGCTATATACGCGTAATTACTTTACAGTATCAGCCGCCCTGTCAAGATGATCGTCTCGCAGTCAAAACCTGACTTCTGATACCGAATTACACGTTTTTAAAGTTCATAGCCATAATCGAAAATACGTTTTACAGACTCAACACTTGTCGTAAATTCCCCGCGGCGATGGGGCAGCATAGAATAGCAGGAGTGAAAAGAGACGCAGAGTAGATCTAAGAAAACTGACTGCGAGACGGATCTGCTCTAAGGCACCGGGCTGGGAAGCAGGTGAACTGCGCCGGGGAACCTCGCCAGGTGTGATGCATAACCAAGCAGGTCTGCGCTGGAAATTTCACGGATTGCACGCCAGCGTCGTAAAGACGAAGTTTTAAAGGTTATTACTAGAAACGCGACTATTCTGGATAATAATATCGTGGCGCGTACTGTAAAATACGGTATTTTTACAAGTACCTTATTTTATGAACATTAGACAGTTATATGAACGTATGATATTTTAATAGGAACGGATGGCGTGTTCCCACATTATGAGGGGTGTGGAGCATCGCCTGATTCAGGGGACCATGGGCACGGAGAGGCGTCCTACTGTGATTAACGTCCCTTCGCCCTGTGCCAGGCGTCAGTCGTCACCTGATAATAAAACGAGCTGCCGGTCGCCCCAGTCCGGCGTTTGAGAGCTGCGTCTGTGATCTAGCCGTCCGAGGCACCCAGGTGCTGACAAAATGTGCGCAATACGGATAAAGTTCGGCTGCTGAAAGAATTCCGGAGATACTTAAGATGTTTCGATGTAGGCCTATTTCACTTTTAACATTCCGACGTTTTCCGGATATAGATTTGTACTGATTCATTTCCTCTTATGTAGCTATAACCTAGGTTTGCGAGCCACTGGAAAGACAGAATTCGCGAGGGTACGTTGCCACAGAGCACAGATATCTAGATTTGAGCTGGATATGCAGGATTTCTAAAATTTCATATAGTTTTCCATTAGGTTCACTGCGCATTTAAAAAAATCAAAACGGTGAATGTGCACATAACAAACCCTTTAGACTGATGTTGTTTAATAGAGTATAATTCAGTACAATATAACTACCATGTAGCACAATTATCTCATAATAATACAGATGATGATCACGAAATTGGTTAATCAGGTGCACTTCTGTCGGCCGACTTATGCAGTGTGAGCCAAAGTCCCCCCCCCCTAGCCGCTGGAAGCGCCCTCTATAAACCGTGGTGAAGCGCGTCCTCAGATCGCATCGGTCGTTTCATTAGTGCTAATGCAGCTTCCAGTCGAGCGGCAAAGCGGCAGGTTATTAGAAATTGAATTTCAGTAAGGCGGATCCGTGTATTTAATTTCATTTTAGTTTGTGTGCATTTATCAAACGACACGCATTGTGCTTTAATACCAGTCTTCTGTGGAATTTTAAATCTCCACCGAATAAAAGAAAATGCAGAAATTTATTTTGAAGATATTCGAGTGAAGGTAAGGTCTGTGTTCACGTAAAAGATTTGGGTAATTAGTTTCAAATGCTACTCCACATGCGAAGTGTAAATACGTTATGGCTATATTATAATGTCTAAAGATGATCGCAATTAGCCTACATTTAACTTTTGAATATATCGGTGAAAATGCAGGCCTATTTTAATTAATTTCTATATTGTTTAGCCTACAAGACGTACAAGTGTATAAGTACTCAATCCAATCGATAACCGCATTTACTAATATGACGCTGTTTTAATTGAACCGTAAAACGGGCGAGTAAATCAACTAAAAATGATCGAGTTCTGACAAGTTTTACAAAGTAACGAGAATGCGTCTCCTCTAACGTTTATTTTTAAAAATGATTAAAACCAGCATGATTTACCTTTTGGTGTTTAATTTAGAAGGACTCATACCTCCTCCAGCATGCAGTGTAAATGATACGTAGTATCAAGTATGTAACCTGGAACCGTTTTTCTTATTTATGTTTTACCTGTCGTTCGTATAATATAGCTTGTAATCGTGGATCTCGCGTTGGCTGTGGGTATTAAGGGTTGCAGAAAGCTTGGATAGGTCTACACCGCAAAAGCTCGTTCTGTCGAGGCATCAATGCCTACAGTAGATCCGTACATACTGCGCTTCTGCGGCGTACAAGAGCGAGGTGTTGTATCTACAGTCAATTCAGCTGTTCGTTTCAGCTTTTATTTGGTTGGTGTATCTTTGTTATTTGAATGGCTACAGGAGGCACTGCATGGGCATGGGCAGCGCTCTAGATTGCACTGTGGTATGTCCTCCTTCAAAAATGCTCCACCCGGTGAAATGCCAGTGTCTTATGGCACTCAGCGCTCATTATAAGACTAATGCAGCTAGCATATGTTTTGTATGATCGCATCTATTTTTGGCTTGGATAGTCTTATCCAGAATGCCAGTAAATTAGTCTGAAATGGAAATGTAAATTGCGTTATCGTATAGCGTGGCGACAGCGGGCAATTTGTGCGCCTGGATTATTAATAAAGCCATCAATATTCGGCAGTCCTTTTTTACTGGTGACCTGTCTTCTTCCGCGGCTCTGCTTTCCTCATAAATTCCCCCTTGTGCTTATGAGTCGTGTATTTCTGCAGCAGATGCCCCGATGATTTATAAGTCGCATGGACGTATTTTCTTAAAGCCGTCAGGTTAAGTGTCTTGCTCAGAGCAGCTTCCCATGCGGGACGCAACCGTATTTTTCTCCCAGTTACAAGTTCCAAACCAGTGTGGTGCCTGTTACCGTCTACTTGCTGGAGCAGGACTGCGCTGGGTTGGGGCCGGGGTAATTCTGGCCGTGCTGCTCCGTTTGGGGGTAGCACTGTGTGCCAAGGCGTTACGCAGCCGCACCGGGTGCATACTGAGGAGAGTATTGAAAATAAACATTTGAAGTTTGCCCTCAGAAGTCTCTTGTAGGCAGTGCTCACAGACCTGTTTTGACTTGATCAGCTTCCTCGTGCTGAGGATGGCTGCCCAAGCTGAGGCTGGTTTGCTGATGCCAATTTTAGTAAGAAATACACTGGTGTTTCCTGTCATTTTTAACATGGCTGTGGAAACTCATGCGGAGTCCAGCATTCTCATGCCAGCACTCTCTAAGGGTGTAACTTTCGGTTAATCTTTACACATCCCCGATCGTGGTCTCACACGTCCTCGCACCTGTGCCTCGGCGGCGTGAGCTGTGCGGTGTTGACGCAGCTTCTCTTTCTGCAGGCCCCGCAGGACGTCTTGCGCACAGTGGCCAGGCTGACATGGCACCCCACCCACCCTGTGGCTTCCCCTGGGGGCTCTGGCTGTCCCTGGCTCTGTTATCTTCTGCCTTCCAGGTAGGGAACGTTGTGGGTCCTCTCTCACCACAGGCAGCTGCACACTGGCTAGGTGTCATTCCACCAGACCCCAAACGGTCAGTGGGTCCTTGTATAATCGATAATGACAGGTATGGTGTTAAGCACACCCCTGTGACTCTGCTATGCTGCCTGGGATAGACACCCCCCCCCCATCCTAAAGAAACCCTATTGACTGAACCTTTTCATTGGCAGTACTCATATTTCCACTGACAGTACTCATAGTACTCATATTAATTATATTTACATATCAGGCTCGCAATCACCTGGAGATCATGTCAGTGATACTGGCTCGTTACGAAGCTCCTATTAATTTTAGGTTTTCAGAGACTGCATAACAAATCACCCTGTTTTGCAGCGTTAATGTGAGATTCCAGGCATGGTCTGTCGAGACGGTTTCTTCAGGAAACCCACGATTCCATCTGTTCTTGTCAAGGGGATCGATTATGAACTGAAGCTGCATGAAAAGCACTGTGTTTTTGTTTTTACACTGAATGTTTCCAAGTCCATGACAGAATTTATCTTCAAAAAAATGACAATGTAATTCATAAAAATGTGTATAAATATTTGTAAGTCAGTTGGGTAAGTATGAAACGGGTATAAAATAAGTAGGAACGCGATATGTCTCAGGCCGTTCTGCGTTCGGGGAGGGGGCAGTTGGGGGTCACCTGTCCACGGGAGACTCATGTTCCTGAGAAGGGGCCCGCCAGACTTGCTGGACACAGCGCTCATTGTAGCCTCTAATGGAAGCCCTGGCAGACGTACAAGGCCGCTGGATTCCGGGCACCATGGACCTGGCTCGGGACCCGGTGATAAGGCGCTGCCTTCCAGCTTCCGACCTCAAGATGGCGATCTAGCGTGCAGCAACCATAGCCACAGTTGCTGTGGACGCAAGGAAGGAGCCATTAAGCCTGGAGAATTGAGTCCTCACTAGGGCCAGCAGTGTCAGCATCGCAGATCTCTATGCTGGATGGTCTTAAGAGACTTTTTATTTTAGGGAACAAATCCAGATCCAGTCAGGGCTGCTGATCCTGGTATTGGACTTTTACTGAATATGCAGTGGTACTGTGAAGGTTACCATTAAGGATTCTGCCTGTTAGCAGTCTCTGGCCCTGTGTCTGAGACCCTGTGGTTCTGTGTTCTGGCCTGGTCCGGCCTGCCCTGGGACCTGGGAAGCAGTTCTGTCAGAGCGGTTCTGATCCGAGTGATGATGGGACGGTGGGATTGTCCGTAACGTCGGTGTGGGATGTCGCCACCTTGTATGAGGCTTTTCCATGGATTGGTCTTATCATGTGTGACCAGGTGACTGTTGTGAGCACAGGGTGCCTGGATTTGGTAAGATTGCCCCCCCCCCCTTTTCAGGATGCTTAGCTTGTCCTGCTGGGCGTCGTCACCGACATGGCCCACCAGCCCTCCAGTTTTACTGTGGTATTCCAGTAAAATCTAAAATTGGAATCTCATAACTGGTGCCTCTTTAAAAGCTGCCAGAAATGTGAACTGCTTTTCTCCAAAATAAAAAATCATTTATATGTTGGCATATTGATCTGTGTCCATTAATACTGGTTTATCCAGACAGTGGATTTCTGTGAAAGTGGGAACAAAAATGAACTCCATATAGCCCCGATCAGCAATAGCTCACCTGTAAAACCCTGTAAATTATTGAGCAAATTTTAAGTTTTAATAGGAGCTGAGGAGTCACAGACTGAAACCGCTGACACCATACTCTTACTGAGAGTAATCTGTTGTTGGGACACACACACACAGACAGACATAGACACACACATAGACACACACACACACACACAGCTTGTGCACTGTTATGCAGATCACAGCTCATCCACCTGGGGAACGTGGTCTCTGTGATCTGTAACCCGATGCTGCTCTTGATTACTAAGCCATCAGCTGGGAAGTTGAAACTGACTGTTTCGTGACCGATGATGAACTATGTGACTCAGAGGGAATGGCAGCTGCCTGCAGAGTTATGCAAGTTGTGTGTGAGGCTATAAGATGGACCCGTCGCCTCGGTGCTGTCAGCATCTTATTTAACCATAGAAGCAAACTCGCGCCATTGTGCAGCACATGCAAATCTGAGTATTTGGACACTTTGAGCCAGCGGTCGATGTGCCATATGCCAGCTTTCTCTGTGGGCATGATCTTTGCTGTGCCAGTACTGCTGTTCAAAGGCAATCTCCAGCCCTCTTGAGAACCATCAACATTTAATCGGAAACAAAGTAATTTTGACCGTGTGTTACGGAGGGGTATATGTTACGGAGGTAAATGTGTTACGGAGGGGTATATGTTACAGGTATGTGTTATCTGTCTCCTTGTTTCTTTTGTAGAGTTTGGCATGAGTGGATTATTCAGTAGTGATTTTATTACACTTGGAATTTTGAATAATTTCATTGTCTTTGTCCTGTTTCAGTGCATATTTTAAGTTTTGCCTTCAGCAAGAAATATTAAAATGTCATTTTAATTCCTTACCTTTCTTGAGAACCTAACCTCTATCATGCTTTGACGGGGCCAGATCCTACGCGTATGATTTATCTGCCCTTCCTGGGCCCTTGCGCAGAGCTGCCTGTATTTGCAGCTCTACAAACAGTCCATGTAGCACTTAAATATGTTTCTTTTGACCGAAGCGCCCCTGAGTCCTGCAAAATGATTTTGAAGCAAAGCTTGATGAAGTGCACATGTGGAATGTTAGGGGAGCCAGGGTCTCTTGCTTTGGACTGATATCTCGAGCTCCACGGCCAGCGAGCTTAATGCGAGTGTCTCTGATGGGCTTCTCAGAGTAGCACACATCCGTGAATTTATACGCTGATCAACTCATGATTAGAATATGGATTTTAGGAAGTAGGTGTGTTACCGCATTTTTTACATAATTGGAGTTTCGCTTGGCTATTGATGCAACTAAATACACAAATGGACAAACTCAACTATGATTATGATGTAGATGGCTGGGAGAGCTACAGACCTTGGAATTATGGGTATTTTTGTAGCTGTCTAACTGAGGGTGCTGTAGACTATGGCGTTTGTCCAGTTTGTGTGTCCAGCGGCCGAGGGGGTGAGGGGTTGTTCAGAGACACTACACTTTTTGCGAAGACCTCTCATTGGCCAGCTGGCTGAAGACATCACCTGTCACTCCAAGGTCATGCCTGTCAATCCTTAGTAACAGTTACATGTTGTGGCACATTGTATGTCTTTGTCACATTAAGTTGTGTTTGTGTGTGTGTGATGTCATACAGAATGTTTTATGGGGCCATGCAGCTGGTAGACAGAATCCACTCCCTGTCAGTCTGTGGTCATGCTAGATGATGATGGATCGTTTTTGATTGTCACCTGAAATCTTTCATGTTGACCCACCATCCTTTTGCTCACATTTTACGCAGAAACTGGTGCCATGTGGCTCGTGGGCTCACTGTTTCGTTTTGTAACACTGTCTCCAGGGCTGAGGAGCTGTAAGGTAAATCTCCAAATCTCTGCCTCTGTAAAAGACCGATGACGCCCACATGTCACTTGGGCGCAGACTGACAGATTGCATCTCTTCTGAAGCCTGCAGGCTGATTGTGGGGACTCCCGATGCCCCCAAGGTCGATGGATAAAGTTTAGTGTCTTTTCTGAAGCCTGTGTAATCTCGTTATTACTGTCTATGTACAGTATTTTGAGGTTTTTACCTTCTCAGTTTTTTTGATCTATTTCTAAATTTATGGATGATTCTGAACTTTTATATGTAACCTATGAATAGAGCTATAGCTGTTTACATGGCGTGAAGACTAGATTGAGGCTGACAGGTTGCATCTCGCATCTCTTGCGAAGCCTGTGCGCATTGTGGGGACGTCTGACATCCCCAGGGCTGACGTTTCACGCTTTGTCTCTTCCGAAGCTTATGAGTTGACTGTTGGGTGCCCCAGCGCCCTCCAGGCTGACAGATTGCGTTTTGCATCACTTCGATTCGCCACACCTTTTGAGCCGCTCCACAGAACCAGGATGGCCCTCCGGAGGGTGTTGGCTCATGGGACACGTCTCTCGGTCTCCTAGCTGCAAGAATCTGCTGAGCAGTTGTGAAGAATAAGCACAGCTGTCAGAGCCGGGAATAAAAGAAGATCCACTGCGCGCCTGGGGCCATGCCTCCTGTGCTGTAAATACCAGGGGGTTTAGCTTGGCATAAATGTGTGTCCCTGCGGGGGGGGGGGGGGGGGGGGGGGGGGGGGGGGGGGGGGGGGGGGGGGGGGGG
>JABFDZ020000022.1:15994543-16013304 GCA_019775955.2 Pollimyrus isidori
GTGCGCGGGCTGTCGGGGCCTCCGCCCCCCCCCCCCCCCCCCCCTGCGCCCCGCGGGCCCCCCCCCCCCCCCCCCCCCCCCGCCCGGGGGCCGGGGGGGGGGGCGGGGCCCCCCTAGGTCAGACGTAGACTGTGCTCATGTTTATGGCCTCTACCACGTCTCGGTAGGAGTAGAGCCTGTTCTCGGGTGTTATGACTGAAATAAATAAAACACGGAGAAGCTACAATAGGATGGAGATTTATTTTGGGTTGTCATCTTAAAGGCATATGGAGCAGTTGACTTAGAACCTTGGCGGAGATGGGAAATTAAGCCAATGACCCAAAGCGTGAAGGGAAGCCAATGAAGGGAAAACGGGGAACGGTGAGCAGGAATGCTAGCGACTGAGGACTTGGCTTAATGAGATGTGAGAGCTGGCCGCTTCCTTCTGACCCAAGAGCGGGGAAGGAGCCGAGATGAGGACAAGTATCCAAAACATCTTCCTCCCGAGGCGTTATGATGGATCTGGCCAGCCGACACACGAGATGCTCTGATTGAGAGCCTGGGAGGATGCCAAAGAAGAACCGGAGGTGGAACTTTATCAGGCTCCCAAGAGGATCTAATCCCTGAACAGGTCTCGCCAGACTGGAAAGTTCCACATTCCTGTTTTAAAGGAGTCCTGAGATGTACACAAGTCTAGGCTTCCAGAGAAGTGAAGAGAAACCAATTGGACTTCTCAGGCAGATGAAAAACCCCGGCTGCCATTGAAGGGAGGGAGATCACAGCAGGTTAGATCAAGTAGGGGGCGCTGTGTAGCCTGTCCGTGACCATGACCTGCAGACAGGAGGGTGGCTCGCCGAGGGTAAACACTCCCTGTCAAGCAGACATTCCTTATTCAACCCTCCACGCTGAGCTCCCATAAATCACTCTGACATCTTCGCAGAAGAGGCAGTGCCAGAGGGCCAGGCGGTCGCACGGCACGGGGTCCCTGCAAGGCTGGCGGACCAGAGAATGCCTCGGGTGCGAATTTGGCCCAAAAAATTTTACAAGCAGTTCGCTTCAGGCGGCTACGCTCAGCATTTCGGACAGTGGGCCGTGGCTGCACCGCAGTGCATGTGTCGATGTTTTTATGAGCGAGTAAGCAACATGCTGATTTTTACGGCGTAGTAACTGTCCGAGCCGCCTGTTCTTTCTGTCTGACTCGCCTTGAGGACCAGAACTCTTCTTATCCTATTTACTCTGTGGACACTGGGACTGTTGCCCTTTGGGTGATAAATCAGCCGTTACTCGTTAGGTGGCCCCGCGGTTTGGAGTTCCTTTGCTGTTCTTCCCTTCGGCATGTAGGTGTGAGATTTGGGGAGGGAAAGATGGAAGGCTTTGCTCTGTTTTAAACTGTAAATGTTTGATGCGGTAGTGGGGGGGGGGGTACCTCTGTGGGTCCATTGTCCCAGCTTTGAATAGCCTGAAGAATGCGGGCGGCAGGTTCTTGCATCCTGGTCGCTGGCTGAAGTGGGCGGCCGTTGTCCCCGTCTCATTCATCAGCGACTCACTCTCTGCCCACTGCACTGCTGTGTAGAATGGGGAAAGGGGGCATCAGAGAGCTTTTTGGAAGGGCCTGGAACACAAGCCGGGCCGTTCTCCCCAGGGAACGTTGACCGGCGCTCCTTCTTGTTACCATGGTTACGGGGCTTCGTGATCCAAGTCCCTTCTGTAGTGGTCGCTCACGATTTCGGGACCAGTCACAGAGTTTCAGTTACCGTGGCTTAGGTGGATTACCTGTGTAACTGCAGTGACCTCTCTGCTTTAGCTTTCCAGTCACTAACTTTAGCCATGAGAGCCTTTGGGGGTGGGGGGGCGGTATTAGTGTTAATCACTTTCATTCCTTCTATTCTCTGCCGCTCATTTCCTTTCCTGGTGATTTTATTGACAGAATGAAATGAGAAAACATGCATGCAAACTGGAGCTACTCATGAAACTGCAAGAGAATCTCATTACCCACTTCTACCCCTAGCAGGAGTAGCTTGAGATTAAAGTGGCCTGCATCCACCCGTGTTTGGCAAAGGCCGATTCTCGAGCTTCTCTCCGGAGTCCCCGAACAATACCTTGCATTGAGGAACGGGGGGCACCTGTACTTTAATCTAAAGCTGTTTGTCAGACGGAGCCCAAGTGGAACTTGAGATCAAGGATGGCAGTAATTAGAAGCCTTGCGTCCTGGGTGTCTTTGTCCTATTCCTGAATGTAGGGAGGTGTCTCGTTCAGCGGTGACCCCGTGAACCCAGACGCCGCTTCATTCAGCGGACTCGCATAGCTGACATGTTTGCATTTGCCGAGGCCTGGGTATTCTTTTGCTGAGGTATCCCGGGTCACAGGAGCAGAGCTCCTTCGGTGACAAGATTGTAAAGGTCGGCATGTCCTGGTCTCTGCACCTTAGGTGCCGTGAGACTTGTGGTATCTGCTTGGAAGGAGAGGAGGGCGGACGTCTCAACCACATGGCTCACAGGAACATCTGCTTAGAGACAATTGAGAGAAGTGGGGAGAGAGGGAGAGAGAGCCAACCGTTTCAAGGCAGCCTGCCCCCGATTTGGGGTTCAGGTTGAAACATCTTAAATTATTGGGAGATTATTCACTTTTGTACTGGGATCGTTTATTTCCAAGACGATAAATGAACAGCTGGGGGCTTCGCCTGAAGCCAAGAGAGCAACATTTCAGGCTTGAGTCCGGCTGGGTGGGGATGATTCTGTTGAAGGGTTACTGAGGTAAAGGGTGGGGGCAACGGAGGTGGGGCACAAACGCATACAAACAAGTAAAGGCGTAAAAGACCTAATGAACACTTGTGCCTGGCTGCTGACATTTCAGGTCCGAAGCCTCATGGAGCCATACACAAAGTTCCGGAACGTGCTCTGGGAAATCCGGAATACTCTGTGGAAAACTTTAAACAAAGAGATGTTTCTAGAATTTCACATCCCTTCAGGGCTATCAAACATCAGGACGATCCCATAGAGTTTGCACAAAGCTGGTGCTGGTCCCCCACTGTCCGTCAGCTCGAATTGTTGTACAAACTGCAAGTTGAATTGCAATGAAACCCTTTACCTGGAAATGACAACACGTTTGGGACACAGACTTTCAGTAATGTTGTATTTTGAAATATACTTTTATTTTTCAGTTTTCTAAACCTCCAGGAAGGTATCGCTAATGTAGGATGCTGTGCGCCATTTATTTACATGTAGTACCTGATTTACGTGTTGAAATTGTTTATCTGAAACTTGCTGGCATTTTTCTTTCTTCACTATGCCAAGGTCCCCTTGTCCCTCTTGTCTGAGATTCAGAGGGAGGACACGGTGGCTGAATGCTGGGCTGAGCCCCGCCACCTTTCCTGAGGGCCCGCAGAGCCCCTGCCGGAGGGATGGCCGTCATGTGGAAGACAAGGGGCGGCAGCATCCCGGCTTCATGTGTGTTGTTTGGCTGGAAGCAGCCTTTGCACAAGGCTCTGAAAACACGAGGGCAGACTGAGATATGTGACTCTGAAACGTCAGACGGGACACAGCGCCTATTTCCAGCTGTGCTATTGACACTGTGTAAACATTCATATTTGTGAATGGCTCAAAGCCTCTGCCTTTTATAGTTAAAGCCCAACTACTATTCAATTCAAAGACCACAAACAGCACTATGGAAATATTTATCCTGTCCTGTTTTTCTGAGAGAGCCTGGAATTGCGCTCTCCGTGTTTGCGTTCCTTGTTCCCACTGGACAGGCCCTGCACGTTTCCGCTTGGGACGCAGTGGATGTCGAAGCACCCTTCCATGTGTGTCTGACATCGATACTAATTTAATTTCTCCCACCGAGGAGCTGTGGTGAGTCAGCCGGCCAGCCGCTGCGCCGCCTGAGACCAGAGGACGGCTTGAAACTCGTTGACATTTCGTTTTTCTCCTGCAGTTTTTTTTTTTTGTTCAGTCACATGGCCCAGTGCCAGGTGTCATGTGACGGTGCTGTGCTTCCGTTATTTTTTTCTCTCCGCCCTGTCTTTCCATCAGTCCAAGTGACACGTGACAGGAAGCTGGCGTCGGCTGATCTATAAGGTCAGCTCGCCTGCTGGTACAGGAAGGTGGGAGGGCACGGGATTAGCCTGTGCAGCGTGTGGCGCCATGGAGAGCTGCCCGCTTGCTTCAAGGTAGAGCCCACAGCCCTGACCCACGGGACTCACCCAGCGGGACAAGGCTTCACATTCAGGTGGCCCCTTGCAGTTCCGTGTCGCGAATGTTCCTCTGGAATCAATCAAGAGGGCAGTGGGGGGAATAACACCTGCTGCCCCCTGCTGGTAGAGAGTATCGTCTCGGTCAGTGTGCCCTTGATGGCAGGGGGGCAGGTTGTTTCCTGATGGTGCCCGTTTGCTTACCAAAGAAAACCTAGTAATGGAGAGTGTACATGTATGCTGAACTGTATGCTGCGCTTTCTACAGTCAGGGTGAGAGCATTGGCCTGTAGGATGAAGCTCATTTTGCTGATTTGAGGTGTGCGTGGTGGACGACATCCCTGGCCACTAGCCTCAGTTTCTGTAATGAGAAAATGGCGACCGGTGCAGCACAGGAGTCGTACCTTGACTGAACTCGCTGCCTGGGTCGGCAGTCCCAGCCTCGCTCGGAGGTCACCATGGTTACTGGGCGTTTCAGTCCAAGGGCTGCGGCGAAAGCACGTAAGATAATCTGGGAGTTGGTGGAATTGGCGACGAGGCCCACGATTGTCTGATCACGTGACCCCGAGCATGAGCCGTTTCCTATGAAATATCATTTTGATGTGCAGTGGAGAGTTCGCAGGCCGGTCAACATGCATGTGTTCGGCAGGCTGTCTGCGGACAAACACGGTTCAGTACCATTAATCCCAACTGAACAAAACTCTAACAAACAACACTGATCAATAAGCATTTGTGCTTTAACTATTTTATGTCCGTGGTATTTGTTTTGTGGGAATGTGTTTTTAACAATCGTGGGGATTTTTTCTGAAGGGCACACAGAAAGCAGGGTATCATACATGCAGACACACGCACATGCACACCACACGCAGGGTGTCCAGCCGTGTACCAGACACGTGTTCCTGGGCCCCCGTTTCCCCCTGTGCGTACAGTCTCTGTCGTTCCATCATAATTAGTTTGGATAGCACAGTTAAAAAAATAGAAAAACAGCCCCCAGCTCTAATTTGTTATTCATGCATCGCCTGTGAATCCAGTGCAAACAAAACCACCGCCGGATTTGGGGGGCTCCAGTGGTTTACGGAGCGGGGCACCAGTGCCCCCACATCCCTCCCCGAGACCAGCCACCCGCCAGCACAGCGGCGGTACCAAAGATTTACTCAAGCTTTACTCAATGCCGGGCTGAGAATGCAGCTCCATCTGATTGATAATGCAGGCCTTGCCCCGGTGGGGGGGGGGCACACTCAAGCAGCTCAGATGTTTTCATTTTTTTGGCCACTTTTGATCAAATCTGCTGCCTTGTTTCATTGGGCCTCCCGCAGTTCTGAAGGCAGCTTTTGGGGTCACCGAGGAGTTCCTGTCGAGGGGTTATTAAGGGCTGGATTCGTGCCGGCCGTGTGCTGTGGTCACGCCTGAGTCGATCATCCCACAGGCCCCGCCCACAGTGAAGCCTAAGCCCTCCATCCAACATGAACACCTAGAATCTTTTACGGGACGAATTGCAGCTCGCAATCTTACGTTCAAATGTTTTCGGGGCCGGGCATGTGAATGAAATGTGCCACCCTTCGCTTTCTATCAGCGCCCTCGTGTCCATGGCAGCGACCGTGTCGTGCGTGTGATCCCTCTCCACACCGCAAGCCCAGGAGCAGGGGACCTCAGCAGCGCTTTTACACGCAGTTGGGGGAAGAGCACCCCCACCCCACTGCCTGGGTGTCTGACAGCTTCCTCCCGCTGAGGTTCCCCTAATCACACTTCACATACTATGTTCCACTGGCCCTGTTAAACATAATCCAGTCACTCTCTAACTTCGCTTTTTGGAACACGGTGTGCAGGATGAAGAACTCCAGACAAGTGTAATTCCCTCCTCTAATTACCCTAATTATACAGTTATTAACGACTAAACTTTTTTAGGTATTATTTTTTTAAGGGTGGTTATTCCTTCTGCAGCTGCTACTACTGCTCAACTAATTATTATAGAAATATTTGAAATTTAGTGTAATTTTGACCATCTTGCTACCCTAGAACGGTGTCTGAAGTGTTCCCGAAAGGCTGTGTTGACTCAGGGGGTGTTTCTTCCGAAGCCACGGCAAGCCAAAACCCAGAGAGGCATTCGAGATGTCAGTGGGCTCCTCTCATCATGTTTGGGCGCCCCCCGTGAGGCAGGGCTCCTCTCATCATGTTTGGGCGCCCCCCCGTGAGGCAGGGCTCCTCGGCTGTGATGGAATGCTGTTTACCTGGAACAGATCATTCTTTCATGCTCCATTTATATTCGCTCCTTCTCCCCCCCCCCGACCTTCTACCTCTTTTGCTGTCGTTTCTGAGAGCCCATTGGTCAAATCCTGTTAGTGAACCACCTGTTCTGAAGAAGGGGGAGTGTAACACTAGAGGCCTATTTGCTCATCCAGAATCTGCTCTGTTCTGCTAATATGTGGAATTTACAGAGGTGGGGGCTGGGCGCTCCGCCTTTGAGATGGTCAGACTTGAAGAAACCATTGGAGGTATTTGAGAAAGAAAGATGGCCAGTTACTGTGCTTGAACGGCTGTCATCCCTGGCACTATCTTCATTTCATGTCAGGAAATGGCTCTCGGATCATCTCAGGACACTGTATGCTTGGCAGTCACTGTTTGTGATCCAAGTTAAATAGAAATTCGAAGATATCATGGACATAAGATATCAGGCTCCCCTGTGTTTTTGTTCATATCTTTATCTTTCAGAGCCTGGAAAGTGACCAATAAGAGATTTTCTGGGACGTATATGAGCTGATCTTCAGGAATACGAAATGCACAGTCGCTTTCCTAAAAAAGGAACGTGAATTCAGGCAGTGAATGTTGCATGTTGATGTCGTTTATGGCCCTGGCAGCTGGGGTGGAATTGGGAGGCGGAGCGTGAGATCGGTGACATCATAGGGAATTCTGCGAAACGTCCCATGGCCATCTGAAGACGATCCCTGGAGACGCATCTCAGCAGCTGGCAGGCCAGCCAATGTCTCCAGCACCCCTGGCTGCAGCGTGGGTTTGGCCAGCCCGTGTTTGTTCCCTAAGAATGATGTCATCGCACTGGTGACTGGAAGCTGTTGGAACCTTTTTTGGACTTGATGAATTGTGCCTTTGGCAGGTCCCGTGATGAGCTCTGGGTTTGAAGGGGGAAGTGTAGGGGCTGGTCCAGTGTTCATCCCACCATGGTCCCTCGCTTGTAACCGGCATCCTTTTCAGTGAGGCTTGATCACCTGCGAACCTGACAGTGGGAATTTTATTGTTCCACTACTTGGTTTGGGAAGAAGATGAGGCTGCAGGATGCAACACTGGAAATTTACAGTAGCTCTTTATTTCCTGCTTTCTGGTATGCTTTGGTATGCTTTGCCTCCTCCTACCGTGATGGGAATGTCAGAAGCCGATGGTGTCAAGATCAGTTTCAGCACTATTCTCTGTTTAGTTTGCCAGGTGTTGCTTTGACAATGCGACTCGCGATGGTCAACATGGCGCTTTTTTAGCAGACCAGTTTGCAGGGCCTCGTGCGACTTTGAAGCCGTTCCCTATGGCCACCAGACTTGGGCGGCAGGGCTTATCTCTGTGTTCCCACCTGACGTTCTCCCAAAATGAGAACCGCTGGATCCGTGACCTGCGTTCCGGGTATTTGATGGCCGTGTCACTTCCTGGGATACCAGAGACGCCATCTGAGGTGGTGATGATGGAGAGGAATCAGAGGGCAGCTCGACTTGCGTGTCTTGCTGTATTGGTTATGGCGTGTAAACGCCCTTCAGCGCCAGACCGTAAACAGTGCTGACAAATCCGCTAAAAGCCAAAGAGCCATTTGACACTGACTTGGAGTCCCATGGGTTTGTGGGTGACCTTTGGAAAGTGCCCCTCAGCACAGCGCTCCCGTGAGCTGACTGAGAATAGAGCCTCTGATGTCGGCTTTGAGCTGTCAGAGTGGCGTTCCCTCTATATTTAGATGTGTTATCTCTACAGCATGCTCAGATTTAATGCAGCCAGGGATCTCGTTCTGAAACTGACAAGAATTGCTGATGTTCAAAACATCTTACCTTGGATTATATATTTTCTTAATCCTTAATTAATCCTTAATGTCATTTATTTTCTGTCATTTTGGTTTGTATTGTTTTTGTAAGTGGCTCTAATTGAAAACCCCACAGTAACATCAGTGTGTCCCTCTTTGTTCCACGTAACTCCTAACTAATTTAACACACTGTGATTGGTTGATTCATGTTGGTCATGTGACTTGGGAGATGCCAGGGCAACAGTCATCCAGGTGGAGGCAGAATGGTGATATTGCCTTGCATACTGATCAGACTGATTTACGGTATGGTCAAATTTCCAGTCTGTCCTTTCTTTCAGGTCATGCTGATTGTCCTTTGCAGAAGCGTGGAAGCATAGCTCTTCAGCAGACGAGTTTTGTGGGGAATGAGCGGGAAAGGGAATGAGGGGGTGGGGAATGAGTGGGGTGTAGGAATGAGGGGGGAGGGGGAACACTGGCACCACTCAAGGAAAAAATGGTGGCATGGGGTAGTCGGGGGAGCGGACCTGGGCTGGCAGGAAGGAAACCAGGACAAACAGGAAGGTGGCTTTGGTAGCGATGGGTAAGCTGCACGCTGAAAACGGATACACTTCCTGGAGGTCTGACCATGCTGTGGAGGGGGTGCTGGATGTATAAAACCAGGGAATGTGACAGTCAGTTGGAAGTCAAGTTCCCACCCATGGATGAGCTGGATAGACGTCACCTTATGTATCATCGGTAGATCATTTTAATTGGTTTCCCTCTCAGATACAGACTCTAAACTTGTGGTTACGTCTTACAATCAGAATAACAGGCGCACAAGGATCATGGTGATTTGTACGTGACGGCGCCCTTGACATAGTGACCCACGTAATGAACAGGCAGCTGTCTTCGGGATCAGGCACTGAGAGATTTTAAAATCCAGAGCGGTATGCGACACGCTGGAAGTCTTCCATGGCTGTCTGAAGGCTTCACATGTGCATTTGATTGTCCAAGGGACCAGTAATCTTCCTTTCAGTTCCTGGAATTTCCCCAGTGATCTGTAATTGCATTTTGTTTGTAGGACGCACACGGTTTCTGCGGGAGACTCTGAGCACCCTTGTCTGAAGGTGCCACGTTCTCATGAAGGGGGCTGAAAGTTTTGGTCGAGCCCTGATCGGTGGCGGACACACTTTTTGTAATCAGCGCAGCCCAGCACCAGAACGGTAGAGGGAGAATGCATAGCCTCTGGGTTTTGGAGAATGTTCTAGATTGGTAAGAAGTGGAGGAAGAGTGTAGCTGGTCTTGGTTCGTGGGGAAAGCTTGGGGCCCAGCGACTCGCAGCCCCGTCCCGGGCGGAGGTGAAGTCCCTGGCATGGCTGTCTGTCCTTGTACGGCAGCCAGGCACACAGCTGTCATGGCGTCCGGTGGTCGTCCCGGTTGCTTAGGTACAGAAAGCAAATAAAGGGCTCGCCATGGGGATAGATTGGCGATGGGGCCGAGATCAGGGATCGCTGGGCGGTGCTGCCGGTGACCCCCATGTGCTGAGCAGCAGGTGCCACAGCGACCGCGGGTGTGATCTTTCAGGCTGGCGGTCCAGCCGGGAAGGGCCACCCTCCCCATTACCAGAGCCCTCTTCTGTTGGAAACGCTGCCCCCCTTACTTGGGGCCCAGCTACCTTGTTTGCTTAAGGTTCATATAGGACTATTTTGGGCTGGGATGCTGGCGAGAGGCCCTGCTATCCACTTCCTAGCTGCTCTTCTCCCCGATTTCCTGTGCTTTTGATAAGCTCTCCCAGGTTCCGCCGGGCACGGATGGCCGGGATTTCAGTGCTTGGATTCCTGTGTCTCGGGAAAATGAGAGACTTTTATGACTTGCCCACCTGCTCTGCTGTTCATTCATATGACATTATTCTGCTGATTCCGACTGGATAGGAAGTGTCGATTTCGGTGGACTGATCCTGCTGATTTTTAACAGAAAAGACAATCTGTCTGTTGCTGTGTCTGGAACACAGAAGAGCATCCTTTTGATGAGTCCGCTGCCTGAAGATTGGAACATGAATCCTGAAGTTAGGTGGCAGCAGAAGGCCAGAGTCACCAGACAGCATCCTTTCCACCTACTCTGCATACAATGATGGGATTTCTCGTAGTGCATGAGTGCTCTGGGGTGGACGTGTGAAGGTCATCTGCCAGCATGAGGTTGTGAGGTCACTCCCCCATGCTGCCCCCCCTCCCTGCCCGAGAGGGTGCCTGGGTAATCACCGGAACTACTGGGTGTCTGTAGATAACAACCAGTGCCCAGTGGTGGGAATGCCGCTGAACCCACACCCCCATGGCCGGGCCCAGGAAGCCCCGCTCAGGATGCACGTTTGGCCCGTTTGATCTAGCCCCCCAGGCCACGTTTGAGCTGTTTCTCTCCTCAGGTCACGCCCCAGGACAGGATGGGTCGCAACCCTGACTTTGCAGAAAGTGTCCTGGAAACTTTACAACAAGGAAGGTTTGTGCACATCAAAGTCTTCAACAGAGCTGGGAACAATTACCATTGTGATTTACATTTTATTAGTTTAATAGATGCTTTTATCCAAAGTAGCATACAACAGAGAAGGCAGGGTCAGCCAGTCCCTGAAGTGGATGAGGTTAAAGGTTTTGCTCAATGGTGACATCACTCTGCCAACCTCCTTGCTGGTGACCTGCCTGTCCGTTCTTCAGATTCCGTTGGAATCTTCTTGTGCATGGATATAAGAACATAGGAATCATCTATTTTTCTTGAGCGTGATTGATTACAGTGAGGAACGTTTCTATTAGACTTGTCATCCAAGAGACATCCATGCATTCAAAATGTGCCATTTGAGTAATAAAATCCATTTAAGCTGATATTCATAACACTGTATGATCAGTACGAGGTCTCTGTGAGCCTGGAGTGTATCCTTGGCAGCAGGGGGTGCCAGGGATGTCAGTTCTCCTGAGGGGGGGCACACAGTGAGGGGCAGTGAGAGGCTCCAGTGAAAGCCTTTGGTCTGTGGGAGGAAACCATAGTACTCAAGGGAGACCTATGCAAGTTCAAGAGAAAGCGAGACATCGAGAGAGAGCCAGCTGCTGGAACGGACCCCCAGCTCTGAGGGCGTGGCGCTGCACCGCGACCCGCAGAGTCATCAAGCTGTCCTAAATGTTCTGGTCAAAACTGTGGGCTGTGGCCACCACCTTTGTGAGGAGATGGCTGTGTGGCTTTGTGTCACCACTCTCTCACCTGCTCTGGTTTTCCATTTGTGTCCATTAGCGTTTCATTTTTTTTGTACCTCTGGACCTGGAAAGCTTGATGGTCCCAGTGAGTGCTACAGCAGGCCCGGCCCGCTTTCCCGGCTGGCTAACGGGACCTCCTTGGTTAGTTCTGCTGGTTTTGTTTCTCTCATTTTGTTGTCTACTTCACCTGCTCCCTCCTCCTTCTCCACCCACAGAGGTAATGGTCTACTCCCATCCTCGAGAGGGGGCAGTCTTCCCCACACGGAGATTCAGTTTCCTGTCAGGCACAGCTCCAGCAGGGTGCTGGACAGAGAGGAAGGTTTTAAGGCCAGATTCTGTTTGGCGCTTTTAACGAAAAAAAAAAATATATATACTTGCTATCCCTGCTCCAACAACAGCGTTCAATAAGCTAGTAGGTTAGGTTTCTCTCATCAGAGCTTCGCCGTCAAAGAAAAATCATAATATTTGGTACGAGGCGCTTACCACCATTTAGGGAGTTTAATTTCACCCGCAGCTTGTTCAGGGCGGACAGCTTGGCGAATTTGTCAGCGGGGTGAATTTTATAAAGGGCGCCGACCTGTGTTTCTGTTTCTGACCCACTGGTTCCCACTGCCCTGCACAGCGCCTCTCTCTGGATTCCTGGTGCATGCATTCTCAGCAACCTTTGCTACTCCGCCTGCGGTGATTTCTGAGCAAGAACCCCAAACATAGGGTACAGGAAAAGCTGACAGATGCCACTGATGACCAACACCACACCCAACCAGCATTAAGTCCATGACCAATACACGGCTATCACTGAGATACAGTCAGTTCATCATCATCAGTACAAGAAAGCAGAAAAACAACTCTTATCCACAATGTTTGAATGTTCTGCCCACGTTGTCGCGCTTTCTGCTGTGTGCTCCAGCTACCTTCCACAGCCGAAACATACGTAGTTACCGATTTTGAACATGCAGTGATTATTGGTGCCAGTTGTGATGTTTCCAGCATCACAAGAAACGGCCAGTACTGGGATTTTCACACACTACAGCATCCGTTGGTGTTCACAGAGAGCGGTGTAACGAATGAAAAAACATCCAGTCAGCAGCAGTAATGTGGGGAAAGAGACGAGCGCGGTCAGAAGAGGCCAGCTTCTCAAAGCTAACAGGAAGGCAGCAAGTGTAAAAATAACAGCTCAGCTCAGCAGCGGTGTGTGGAGAGATTTATTGGAGCACTCATCTGCCCCATAGGGTCCAGCCCAGTACAAGGTAGGTGTACCTCAATAAAGTGTCTCTCTGTCCCTTGATGGACTGGCATCTTCGTCTAGCGCCCCCCTACTGTTCTCTCTGTGCTGCCTCACATAGGTTCCAGGCTCCACCGTGGTCGTGGCCCAGATGACTGGTTATATGATAGATGCATGGATGGATGGATGGATAGAAGGAGAAACGAGATGATTTCAGGCATCATCTTTATGCAGTTGGTATTGTCTCACCCTCCCCACAGAGCAGTAAAAGAGAGTTCTAAGCCCCCTCACTATGTAGTCTAACCAGGTAACTTGTCTCCGCTGACCAGAATTATGCCCTGCGCATGTTTACATAACGGCCCTGCTGGTCGGTTGGTTGTAAAACAGGTGTGGTGGATGCTGCAGTCTGGACTATGCCCCTTACTCAGCCAGGATGTGCGTCCTGCCCGGGACTGATGTAGCCTGGCACGGCACTGGGTTAATGCTCTCTAATGCATCATTTCTCAACCAGTGGGTAAGGACCCAAAGTGGGACCATTTGATGTGGGTCAAGATGTGGATTTTTTTTTTTTTGAGGTCGTTTTTTTTAACCCCTGTTGTTTTGTGTGTCGTCTTTCTCTGAGTGTCTCTACTATTACTGCCTTGTTTTTTTGGTGAAATATATTTCACTAAAAATTTTAAAGATTTGGGATATGACCTAATGACCAAAGAAAAAGTGTGGTCCTGATGTCACACGTGTTAAGGATTGCTGCCCTATTGGGTCTCTTGCTCCTGTGTTTGTCCTGCACACTGGGGGTCTCTCTTGGTCTCCCACATTCCCACGGTGATGTCTCCTGGCTCTCCAGTGAGGGACAGACGAGCCTGAAGGCACAAACTGCCGACGGAACATGCCGGTTGTGTATCATTTCTTCTCTTTTTTAGCCTGGGTTTCTCTATTTTAGTGTCCCGTTGTTTTAAGTTTTCCACGCTGTATACAGGCCTCAGCCTGCCTGCCTGCGGTGGTCCTGCCAATCGCTGCTGGCTGACAGATTTATCAGTTTGCTTGTAAAAGTTTCCTGCCGTCATGTCCTGTTTTCTCGCCCCAGTAAGAAAGTTTGCTTCTCTGGTATGTATGTGGAGTGAAGTTTCTTTTTTCTAAATGCAGCTTGGTGGGATAAATGCTTCTCCCACTATGTAACCCACTTTGAGATGCAACAGAGGTAAAAGGCAGCATGATTAACTAACCTGGGTGTGATTGTTAATACATCACAAGATTTGCTGGTTGCCTTCGCTGGCCAGACTCTCTCCCCTGTCAGCGGTTGCTTAGGGGACCCGCTAGGGTATCGGACATCGGACTTCTCCTTCAGAGCCGAGCCAGCTCTTCATGCTGATTTACATTTAATTTATCTAGCAGACGCTTTTGTCCTAAGCGTAATGCAACTGAGTCAGACAGTCCCTGGAGCAACTGGGGGGGTGGTTAAGATTCAAGGATTCGGGGGTTTTATTTGTCACATGCAAGGTATGTAGCCCAACTGTAACCAGCAGTGGAATGCGAGGTGGTCGACTCCGCCGTAAGAACAATGAAAGCAGTAAGACAAACTTGCAGTATAAGAAACAGTAAATTTGCTGGTAATAACAGAACGAAGATCAGGTATATGCAACTTAGCTCCAATAAAGTAGGGAAGTTTAATTACCATTGTCGATTACATAGTAGTGATGGTAGAAGCCCCTTCTGAGCCTCTTGGTTCTCACCGAGAGACAGCAGAAGCACGTCCCTGACAAAGAGGTCACTATTTACGGACACAATAGTGACAGGGGCCTCGCTCAGGGGCCCAATGGTGACGTCACACTGCTAGCCCAGGGATTTGATCAAGCAACCTCCTGCTCACAAGCATGGTTTCCTAACCTCCCGAGCCACTGCTTCACACAGCAGTGACTTACTGAACCACTCATCTCGGCCTGCAAGGAGCCGCCATGGGCCAGGCCCCCGTGGACGCGCGCGGATGAAGGCCCAGAGGGTGAAGTGTGTTATTCATCTGCCTCACCACGCAGTCGTGATGCTGGTGATGTTCTGGACCGCGCCGTTTTGGCTGACGCCCCTGTGTGTTGTATCCATCACTTGCTCCCCTGGGCGTTACCACTTGGACTTCTTCGGTGTTGCGAAATAAATGCTTTCTTGTTCACTGGCAAGTCCTCCCCCCCCGCCCCACACACACACACACACACACACACACACATCTGCAGCCCAGAGACATACCTATGCCCCCCCTCCTAGTATCTCGCTGTCTGTTGCTGCAGTAGTTTCATGTTCACGTCACGTTCCCTTGGTCTAGGTGGCCTGCGGGAGCTGGGTGTGGCTGGAGCTCAGCAATTTTGTAGTCAGGTCTGTTTGGAGAGATGTTGTCACCTGTATCTCCATCCATCGTCTCAGCTGCAGGCAGCCGTCGGGCGCAGAAGCAGCTGGTCCTACAGGGGCACTTTGCCCATGTCGCTTCCGTGATGTTTCTGCGGTCTCCAAGGGAACTTCCAGCAGGGGGCAACGTTGGCCCTACTTGCATGTGCCCACACACATGCCTGAGAAGGGCGTCTTGCTGGGAGCTTGCTGGGCCATGTCGTGGGCTGGGGGTTTGCATGATGATTTCGATTTACAACTGTTGCAGACTGTGCTCTCAAATTCCAACAGATGTAACTATGTTTCACTCGCCCGGGAGGAGGCGCTGAGGGGCTCAGGCAAATGGCTCTTTTGGGGGAATCAGCCCCATGTCCTGGTGGCGGGGCCCTAAGGGATCACTGTGGGACAGATCAGGTAGCTGGGCAGACAGACACACCGAACCAGCCCCCCCACAGGTTCCCATGGGCTGCCACATTCCCCCCCCTCGTGGGCCTCCTGCTACGGACGGGCGCCAGACACCTCCCACCCCCCCGGCCAGATCCCTCGGCCAGTCATTGGTTGCTCCGGTGCTCCAAACCCAATGACTAACAGAAACTGCCCCCCCCCCCACGTTGCTTTCTGCCCATAATAATGTTTATTCAACCTTTCATCTGTCATACAATCTGCTAAACACAATTTCGCCTCAGCATCAATATTTTCTTTAACATGCATTAAGTGTGTTTTGTCTCCTTCAGCCCTTATTACCCAGATAGCCATCTTAAGGCCCCCCTCCCCGCATGTTTCCTGTGTGCATGCGTCTCCTCACCCGTGGGGGGCAACTGCCAGGTTCAGCCTGAACTGTAACATCCATCCTTGTGCATAAAACCGTGAGTGCGCTGAAAATCCTCTTGTCCTGTCCCGAGCAGTTTATGCTGAACCACAGCTTAATGAATTCTCAGCCCATGCCTCTAATGCTGTTGCTCAGGCCCTGAGGTCCTGAATAAGACCTCCCACTAGGCTGCCTGCTTCTGCTCCCGAATTAAACTGCATATCTGCTGCTTAATTCGTAAATAACTTTGCAGGCTCTTCTTGCAACTTTAAATTTAGCGAAACACCTGGTATTCTGTAGGAGTCTGTAGCGAGGGCCATGCTCAGCTCCTCGCAGTCCGGCTGACATTTCAGCTGCGGTGTGACTCGCTGTCGCTGCAAATACATGGTGCTGTGCTGCTCCTGCAAGTGGAGCAGAGCTTTAGCCTCGTTAGATGAACACGATGATGATATAATGATTTACAACCCCCCCCTCCCCCGTTTTTATCTATTCGGAAGCTTATTTCTGCTGGGGTATCTTGCAAACCCCTGACTCGCACATCACATTGGTTTTTACATATTATGGTGAGCTGACAGGTTTGTGTGTGTGTTCGGGTGACAAGGGTCATGGGGGTGGCTTTGTGGGATGCATCATTGGGTTTTGGGTTCAGATTGAGCCCCAGCTCTGTGCGTGACTTTGCCCTGTCCTGCTAGGGTTGCCCTGCCTCCAGCTGTACGCCCCATCCCCACACCCTGCCTCCAGCTGTACGCCCCATCCCCACACCCTGCCTCCAGCTGTACGCCCCATCCCCACACCCTGCATCCAGCTGTACGCCCCATCCCCACACCATGCCTCCAGCTGTACACCCCATCCCTACACCCTGCCTCCAGCTGTACGCCCCATCCCCACACTCTGCCTCCAGCTGTACACCCCATTCCCACACCCTGCCTCCAGCTGTACAACCCATCCCGACACCCTGCCTCCAGCTGTACACCCCATCCTTATACCCTGTCTCCAGCTGTATACCCCATCCTTATACCCTGTCTCCAGCTGTACACCCCTTCTCTACACCCAGCCTCCAGCTGTACACCCCTTCCCTGCGCCCTGTCTCCAGCTGTACATCCCATCTCCAAACCCAGCCTCCAGCTGTACACCCCATCCCTATACCCTGTCTCCAGCTGTGCACCCCATCTCCACACCCTGCCTCCAGCTATACACCCCATCTTGACACCCTGTCTCCAGCTGTACGCCCCATCCCCACACCCTGCCTCGAGCTGTACACCCCATCTCTACACCCAGGCTCTATCTGTACGCCCCATCCCCACACCCTGCTTCCAGCTGTACACCCCATCTCCACGCCCTGCCTCCAGCTGTACGCCCCATCTCCACGCCCTGCCTCCAGCTGTACACCCCATCTCCACGCCCTGCCTCCAGCTGTACACCCCATCTCCACGCGCTGCCTCCAGCTGTACACCCCATTTCCACGCGCTGCCTCCAGCTGTACACCCCATCTCCACGCGCTGCCTCCAGCCGTACACCCCATCTCCACACCCAGCCGTACACCCCATCTCCACGCCCAGCCTCCAGCTATACGCCCCATCTCTACACCCAGCCTCCAGCTGTACACCCCTTCCCTGTGCCCTGTCTCCAGCTGTACGCCCCATCTCCACACCCTGCCTCCAGCTGTACATCCCATCTCCAAACCCAGCCTCGAGCTGTACATCCCATCTCTACGCCCAGGCTCTAGCTGTACGCCCCATCCCCACACCCTGCCTCCAGCTGTACACCCCATCTCCACACCCTGCCTCCAGCTGTACACCCCATTCCTATACCCTGCCTCCAGCTGTACACCCCATCTCTACACCCTGTCTCCAGCTGTACGCCCCATCTCCACACCCTGCCTCCAGATATACACCCCATCTCCACGCGCTGCCTCCAGCTGTACACCCCATCTCCACACCCAGCCTCCAGCTGTACACCCCATCTCCACACCCAGCCTCCAACTGTACACCCCATCTCCACACCCAGCCTCCAGCTGTACGTCTCATCCCCACACCCTGCCTCCATCTGTACGCCCCATCTCCACATCCAGCCTCCAGCTGTACGCCCCATCCCTAAGCCCTGTCTCCAGCTGTATTCCCCATCTACACGCCCAGACTCCAGCTGTACGCCCCATCTACACGCTGCCTCCAGCTGTGCGCCCCATCTCTACACCCAGCCTCCAGCTGTGCGCCCCATCTCTACACCCAGCCTCCAGCTGTACGCCCCATCTCCGCACCCAGCCTCCAGCTGTTTGCCCCATCCCTACGCCCTGTCTCCAGCTGTACACCCCATCTCAACGCCCTGCCTCCGGCTCTACGCCCCATCCCCACACCCTGCCTTCAGTTGTACATCCCGTCTCCACACCCAGCCTCCAGCTGTACACCCCATCCTTATACCCTGTCTTCAGCTGTATACCCCATCTTTATACCCTGTCTCCAGCTGTGCACCCGATCCCCACGCCCTGCCTCCAGCTGTACGCCCCATCTCTACGTCCTGTCTCTAGCTGTTCACTCCATCTCCATGTGCTTTCTCCATCTGTACACCCCATCTCCACGCCCAGTCTCCATCTGTACACCCCATCTCCAAGCCCAGCCTCCATCTGTACACCCCATCTCCACACCCAGCCTCCAGCTGTACACCCCATCTCTACACCCTGTCTCCAGCTGTACGCCCCATCTCTACACCCAGCCTCCAGCTGTACACCCCTTCCCTGCGCCCTGTCTCCAGCTGTACACCCCATCTCCACACCCAGCCTCCAGCTGTACATCCCATCTCTACACCCTGTCTCCAGCTGTACGCCCCATGTCCACGCCCTGCCTTCAGCTATACGCCCCATCCCCACACCCTGTCTCCAGCTGTCCGCCCCATCCCCACACCCTACCTCCAGCTGTACGCGACATCCCCACACCCTGCCTTCAGCTGTACATCCCGTCTCCACACCCAGCCTCCAGC
>JABFDZ020000022.1:16013404-16026728 GCA_019775955.2 Pollimyrus isidori
TGTGCACCCCATCTCCACACCCAGCCTCCAGCTGTACACCCGATCCCTACGCCTTGTCTCCAGCTGTACGCCCCATCTCTACGTCCTGTGTCTAGCTGTTCACTCCATCTCCACGCCCAGCCTCCATCTTTACACCCCATCTCCACGCCCAGCCTCCATCTGTACACCCCATCCCCACGCCCAGCCTCCAGCTGTACACTCCATCTCCACACCCTGCCCCCAGCTGTACACCCCATCTCCACGCGCTGCCTCCAGCTGTACACTCCATCTCCACACCCTGCCTCCAGCTGTACACTCCATCTCCACACCCTGCCTCCAGCTGTACACCCCATCTCCACACCCTGCCTCCAGCTGTACACCCCATCTCCACACCCAGCCTCCAGCTGTACACCCCATCTCCACACCCTGCCTCCAGCTGTACATCCCATCTCCACACCCAGCCTCCAGCTGTACAACCCATCCCTACGCCTTATCTCCAGCTGTACGCCCCATCTCCACACCCAGCCTACAGCTGTTCGCCCCATCCCCATACGCTGCCTCCAGCTGTTCGCCCCATCCTTATACCCTGTCTTCAGCTGTATACCCCATCCTTATACCCTGTCTTCAGCTCTATACCCCATCTTTATACCCTGTCTCCAGCTGTGCACCCCATCCCCACGCCCTGTCTCCAGCTGTACATCCCATCCCAACGCCCTGCCTCAAGCTGTATGCCCCATGTTCAAACCCTGCCTTGAGCTGTACCCACATCTCAACGCCCTGCCTCCTGCTGTTCATCCCATTCTCATGCCGTGCCTCCAAATTAGTGCCCCATACCTATGCCCTGCCTCCAGCCTTGCCTGTGACTCCCTGTCTGTTCTGCCTCAATCCTCTTCCCCTATGCATCGGCTCTCACTCAGTCCTTTTACTCTCTACTGGCTTACTCTCCCTCTCTACGCTGGCTTTGAGTCTTTTCTCTGTCTTCACTGGCTTTGACTCAGCCCTTTCCGTGATGGCTTTGACTGCATCTTTACACTAACTCTGCCTTAGCTCTCACTCTGTGTCTCTCTCTCCAGGCATCCAGGACGACGCGCTCAGATGAGGACCGAGAGGTGGGCTGGGACGCCTGGGGCAGCTGGAGCGACTGCTCACGCTCCTGCGGGGGCGGAGCCTCCTACTCCCTGCGCCGGTGTCTTAGCGGGTCAGTGAGTCTCATCGTCAGTGAACCTGAGGGCTCCTGAGGCTCTTTTGTGGATCTGCCCTGTCCCCCTGATTTACCAGACGCGAGTCTCCTAAAAATCCTTAGAACACAGCTCAGTGGGAAGCATGTGATAGGCGCACTGAGAGGGCAGCCTGTTTCCCATTAAAGGTACATATAGGAAGTGCATTCACCCTGCTGAAATAGGGGGTCAACTTAGAGTAAAAAAAAGCTTGTTTTACTTTTCTAATACATCCCAGAAGATTTCAGATATTTGCTCATATGTGTCTGTTATGGTCTCTGTGTGATGTGGTACGGCTGGTTTACGTATACAGGGAATGTCTCTTGATGGAGTTATCAGCTGAAGTCTGCTGTAATGAGCGACGCTATTGGATGTCCTCGGCTATTTCTCACTATCAGGATGTCTCCCATTGGATGGGATTCACTGATCCTCAAATGCATGATTCATTCACAAGTAACAGGTCATTAACTGAACTCATGGAAACTGATGGACTGGCTGTCACTCCTTGAATAATGAGGCATGGAGGAACATTCTCTAAAAGCCTTCCAGGCTGGTGAGAATTTTAGAAATGGTAGTAAATAACCTTCCCCCCAGGAAGCTGAGGTTGAGTGCAAGTGCCGGAATCCTCTGTGTACAGCTGCTTTGCATTTTTTGCAGAGTGCAGATTTTTTGGAAATTGCTGTTGGTTAAATATCAATGGTTGACGGAATTCTTGGTTTGTTTTGCGCCGAAGGCAATTTTCTCATCCGTGGCTCTGCAATATAAATCTGTTTCTGCAATACGAGTATGATGCTTGGTGGTTCCTGGGCCCAGCGCATGCAGTGGATTTGGGTCAGGGGATAGATGTGTTCTGCCTGCCCTGAAAAGGATCTCTCTCTGTCCCATGATACGAGCAAAATATGAAATATTATCATGGCTCATTGAAAGTTCTTTTGCTTTTGAGTAGAGAAGCTTTGAGGTTTAAGAGCCAGACTTAGGCTGCCACCCACAGAGCCTGGGGTCACTTTGGCACCATTTCGGTTCATCATTGACACCCACACAACTGTGCCTCTAGGGGGCAGCAGAGAGGAAGAGAATGCAGGGCAGGGCTGTGGAGTCGGTAGGTAAATGCTCCAACTCCGACTCCTCAGTTTCTAAATCTTCCGACTCCCCGATTCCGACTCCTCTGTATGTATATACTATGCTAATGTATTTTCTACATCCATTGAAGGAAAGGAAGGCAACATACATGTCATTTCACCACAGAACTACTGGCTAGGAAGTCAACACTCTACTATAATGCCAGATTAAAGACAAACACAATAAAAACAAGGTTTTGTTTATTTTTTTCGGCAGTGCATCTGTACAGTAAATGTATGGGGGGCCTTAGGCTAGGTTCACAGTTTCCTGTAACAGTGGAACACGACACATTGAAAGCGGTGCCGCACCTTACCTGTGCATTACATCCCATATAGTGACGCATACAGTCAATGAAAAGCATGCTTCATGGTTACTTGACATGTTCGTTTTGTGGTAACATTATGCACCGCTTGCATTGGGCTTTATTCTTACAGCAGAGAACTAGTTCATTGTGACTGTTTATAAATTGGGACATTTCAACTAACTTTTTTAATTCCCATTTAAATTTAGTAGGAGTTGGAGTCGGAGTCGGTTAACTTTTTGCCGACTCCGACTCCAGGTACCCAAAATTGTCTCCGACTCCGACTCCACAGCCCTGATGCAGGGGCAGGAGGGAAATGGAGGTTGACCTTGGGTTTGCCTGGCATTACAGCACAAGGGATGGTCTATGGGAGGGGCACGGTGCCAGCTTTCAGCACTGATGCCCCTTCCTTCCCTTTTCCCGGCTTTTGTCTTTCTCCCGGGGAACGTGAATATAACCATTTGGGACAAGTAAGCAACATCCTCTGGCTGAGAGGTTAATTGCCTGCCTTTCTATGGAATGTATTTCACTGTCAGAGGGCTGGTACAGCTGGGAGTTAGATGGCATTCTCAAATCGATGTGGTGAGTTGGCATACTTATGCGTTTTGCCATTCAGCTTGGCCCTCAAACGACTACAGTGTCAGGTTTGATCTGACCAGCCGCAGCCCCGGGCGGCACTGAGAATGAGGCACACAGCCACTCCCTTTCTGATAAAAGCGGAGCTGTGGCCAAGTGTCAACTGGACAAAATCTCACTGGGTGCAGGCCTGCGGTATCAATGCAGGAGAAATAACAGCCAGGGTTCGAGAATCACAAGTCTGTTTGTGTTCTGGGAGGGAAAAACTGCACAATGGTCCCAGTGACTGATTGCCCAGTGAAGGTTAACTCTGTGCATGTATATGTCTGTGTGGTCTGTTCTGCAGGAGCTGTGAAGGTCGCAATATCAGATACAGAACCTGCAGCAACACGGTGAGTCCTGTCTGCTAATATGGAGGGGCAGTGCATGGCGATACCGCAATATGGGGTCAGTGTTTGTCTGGGTGTCATGACTGTAACAGATCCTCGGTGTAAACCTTTGTGAGAATTGCACACTGGGACAGGAGGACTCGACGTCGGGGTGGCTGGGAAGCTGCACCACATCTGGGGCTCCGGGTTTCTCTTGGGAGTGCGTGGTCCATTAAGAATGTTGCAGGCAGCTATTCGCTCCAAATCTACCCCTGCTTCTCCCACCTGAAGGTGCCATGGCCAGCTCTGCCGGGGCCTCCCAGCTCCCAGACCTCCTGCCAGCACGTGCTGCTGCTCACACGCTAATCAGAGCAAGGCCCCATCGCCCTGCACTTTGACAGGTTTCATCTACAGGTTTTGTGGATTGAGGTTGGGAGGAAATGGACTCTGATAGTTTATTTTTAACATCCCTGGCTATAGAGGTGCTTGAAGCATCCATGCCGGATCTCTCTGCATCCCCGCTCCTGTAATTGGCATTGCCATGTTTAGTTTTCGTCGGCTTGGCGACTTGTATTTCCTCTTTGAACCTGGGATGAGCTGGAAACCACTTCAGTCGAGGGCTAAATCCATCCTCTCACCGAATAAGCTTCAGCTGGCCCTGTGGATGCCCGGATGCAGGGCAGCAGTGATGGCTGATGGGAAGAGGGTCGGGCCTGCACACAGGGGTTGCCAGGAGCAACTTTAGCAGATGTCTGGCCAGGAAGGCTGTCACACAGCCAGCAAAAACCAGATCACTTCATACTCTGTGCTGACAGACGGTTCCAGATTCTCCAGTCACAGCTGGCTATAGATTGATTGTGGGATTGCTAAACAGAGGAGTTTCATAATACCATTTTTTTTAGCCGTTTCAGCTTCTTGTTCAGCAGTAAATTTGCTAGAAAAATTAGGTTACATGGCCTTGCGTCGGCTCTGACAGAAGGTCTGAGCCAGCCGGCACCCATGGGCTTGATGCCCCCAGGTCAGCTGACTTTTCTCCATGCCAGGAGTGTCCTGCCGACACTGGAGATTTCAGAGCCCAGCAATGCTCCGCCCACAATGACGTGAAGTACCAGGGCCAGCTGCATGAGTGGATGCCAGCGAGCCACGAGCCAGCGGCTCCCTGTGCTCTCCGATGCCAGGCTCGAGGCCATGGTCTCGTGGTGGAGCTGGCGCCCAAGGTGTTGGATGGCACGCGGTGTCGGGCCGGGTCCCCGGACATGTGCATCAACGGGGTCTGTGAGGTAAGTGTCCCGACACGCTGTCATTGTCAGGGTCATGTGTGTGCTTCACTGCCATGCTCACGCGTGTGCTTCACTGCCATGCTCACGCGTGTGCTTCACTGCCATGCTCACGCGTGTGCTTCACTGGTGGGGATCACACATGTGCCCTACTGCTCATATGTCAATCCATGGCTTCTAGCAGACTGATAACTGCTCGGCAGTGGTGTAGCGTGCCCCTCTGCTTTCGGTCCTAGCTGGGCATGTCTCTGCTTCTCCCATGTGGGCTTTCCTGGAGAATAAGTGCGGCTGCCTGAGTGTTTGGCCGCTTCCTGCCATTGTAGATGATTTTTCAAACATGTGACTTATGTGACTGGATAGTCTCTTGATTAGAGAACATGCTCTTCCTTCATGGATCTGGAGAGTCTGCTCTTAATTCCCTGGAAACACCGTCTGTGCAGTATTCCGTGCTGGGAATGAGCTGGGTTTGGACAGCCGTGGGACTTTGCATTTGTGTTCTGAAACGATGTTCTATTTGTCACTGTATTTGGAAAAACTGTTTTGTCTGTAATGGAAACACTGATGAGTCCAAAGAACCTGGCAAACCAATTTCATGGAGTCTTGGAATTGGGGCAGAAGGCAGGCCAGTGAGAATGGCCAGTCTGCGGGGAGGGCATGACTTCTGGGTTTAACCTGGCCCTGCGCTGTCTGAGGGGTGTCACCTATGAAGTGGTGAATTTTCCAGAAATTCTTATTCCGCAGTCTCTGCAAAGTAAATCCAGAGTAACTCTCCCCCCGCCCCCTCCATTGTGACGGGATCACCGGTGAGGAAGCTCTGCTGACAGAGGCTCTAGGTGGCGCTGCGTCCCTCAGATGGCGCAGGTCCATGGAATTCCACAGAGCTCTGTGCTGTCCTCTGCTTCCTCCATCTCCTCATGCTGGTTCTCCCTCGCTGTCGGCAGGAGGTGGGCTGCGACCACCAGCTGGGCAGCAACGCCAAGGAGGACAACTGTGGTGTGTGTGGGGGGGACAGCAGCACATGTCGGCTGGTGAGGGGGCAGACCCTGCCAACTGTCTCCATGGAGGAACGTAGGTGCACCGTGCCCACTCAGACACACACACACATACACACACACGTGTACACACACATGCACGCACACACACACACGTGCACACACGCATGCATGCACACACACACACACAAACACACACGTGTACACACATGCACGCACACACACACACACGTGCACACACGCATGCACGCACACACACACACACACGTGCACACACGCATGCACGCACACACACACGTGCACAGACGCATGCATGCACACACACACACAATCAGACACACACACACGCATGCACACTCACACACACACACACGCATTCAAACACTCACAGACACACATGGGGGATGCACGCGCACACACACACACACACACACAAGGAAACACTCAGACACACATGCATGCACACACACACATCACACTCACACGTTTGTATTCATATGTTTGTGGAGAAACTCTAATCATTCCTGTGGAAAAAAATCATAATCTCAATATTGACACCCTTAACCCCCACCCAGCCCTAACCTTAACTATAAGTAAGCAAACAAAATATAAGACTTTTGGCATTTTTAGTTTAGGTTGTATTCACAGATCTTTGTGGGGACCTCAAAAAATGATGCCCACAACGTCAAAATAACAGGTTTTTATTACATTGTGAGAGACATTTGGTCCCCACAATGTAATATAAACATAATCCAAGCACAGACAGGCATACACTCTCTCTCTCTACCCCTGCCTTAAAGCGGCTCTGTGACACCCCCTTGGGTGAATGAAACCCAATCCTCATGCTTGCTGTGGCTGGAATTAACAAAATGCCAAATTTGAAGAAATTTCTAACCACCTGCGTGCTGCTGCATTTAGAGTGAAAGTCGGTTTTTGTTCAGCCAGGGAAGGTTAGTAATGTGCTTCTGTAGCATCGCTTGCTGGTCTGTCATGTGGTTTGACAGATGTTGGTCACATGACCAGGTGTTGTGGCCCCATACTTACACATATGTGGGTGAAATATACAAAAACTGTACGCCATATTATGCAAAGTGATTGCTTATTTTGGATAGCATGCCGTAAAGCTGAAAAATTTAAAAACATTTATCTCATCTTAAAACTGTTACGCTACTGTGAAACTGTTATACTGTTACTGTATTTGTAACTGCAGATATCACAGGAGCCTGATTCCTCTGCATCCTGCCTTGGGTTCTGAATGCACCCTGGAGCCTGTTAATTATGTTGTGGAGCTTCTGAGAGTCACCTATGGCCTGCTGTCCCTCTATGGGGGCACAAAGCACCCTTGGTACCCCAGAGAGGGGTGTGTGCCACCAGCCCCGCAGTGTAGTGTCTACACAACTACTGTGCCTTTTAAGAGCCTCTCTAACTAAATGTGTGTGTGTGTGTGTGTGTGTGTGTGTGTGTGAGGGGGGGCAATCCAAGCACGCCACCCTCTGCTAACATGGTCTGTAGCCACTTTAACATTTACCCCCCCCCCCCCCCCCCCACCAGGTGAGAGTGTCCCGGGCTACAGGGTATGCCAGCTGATGGCCTCCCAGGGTGCCCACTCCCCTGCCTATCACCAAATTGGAACCAGATTATTGGCTAAGGGTGAGGCTGGCTCCTTTCTATGAATTATGGCCCCTCTCATACCCCAAACAAACCTTGCTGCTCTCAGCCTTTCCATTTTTGGCTCCCTCCCATCCCAACCAGCGCCTGATCAACAGCAGTAAACATGTAGCGTTGTCAGTCTGGTATTTCCCGGGCCGTACGGGGTCTGGTTCTGAGGTTCCTACGGCGACAAGCGCTAACTGGCCGGAGCCTGCTGTTGCTGGGGGATAGGGTGCCAAGATATACACCGAGCATTAGCGGCCAGTATGAAGGGCTCATTATAGTATGGCTTTAATTAATGTGCCGGAGGTGATGAGGTCCTGGTGAGACGTGGTGCCTTTAGCTAAGAATGAATCGTTTTGAAAAACATTACTCTGTGTGGGTGAAAAGTCAGCCTCTCTTAGGCTGTGTGTAGGAAGCCGGCCAGCTGCAGCGCTGCTGTCTGGCTCTGTTACCCAGAATCCCCAGTAGCACCTTTAAACCAGGCCATTTTAAGCCACGACAGAACTGCGGGATCATGCACACGCTACCAAGGAAAATAAACCCAGAAAAGTGCTGTCTAATTCCCAGATTACCGGCTAACTGCGTCTCCTGAGCCGGCTGCCGCGTCCTTGGGAACTTGAACACCTGCTATGTCAACATGGCAAGGAAATAGCACCTAGCGCCTGGAGTCATTTCCGGTCCAGTGAAATAATTGGACTTCCAGGACAGAAGAATCGAACGATAAAGCCCTTTCCTGCAGGGTGATGCTTCCATGGCAGTGGGTCAGGGGGGGTTCAGCTGAAGACGCCCCAGTTGCTATTTTTGCTGTCCTCCTATTTGTTTGTGAGGGACTGGGGGGGTGTAGGACTTGAGCAGCCTGCATGTCCAGTAGGAAAGTGGTTACCGATTAACACACAGACGTCTGGGTTTTACAACCGTGCGTCACTGTGACACAATGTACTGGAAGTAAAATTCCTTTGTCTAAACCTGTTAGATGGATGTTGTTCTTTTTTTTCTTAAAGAGCCAGGTTGTTTGATTGTATGGTTTTCGTTTATGGCGATCCAGATTCCAGTTTAGCGGAGAAAGTGCAACGCTGTTTGTCGTGGCTTCAGCGGAGGAACAGGATATAGCAAATTACTGCATCCATAGAGTGTCGTCCAGAAAATTCCACAGAATTTGGATTGTGTTCTGCTGTCTTTTGTTTTATTTAGCGTTATTTATGTCTTGTTACTTATAGGTGACCATATAGGTCGAATTTGTGTGCAAGTGTGTTCTGTACTGGTCTTCAGGATTCCCAAATGCTTGGTTCTTGTGACATTTTCTGTCTTGCTGCTGTCTTGCTTAGTTGCGGGTCCAGCCAAAGAAGACTGGACATCGTTTCAGTGAAATATTAACAATTCTGTCTGGAGGCAGAATTACGTTCCTCAGATTCAAGGTGCTCCCCTGCACGTGATCTTCACTGCATCACTGCGAGCTTTTGTTTCTATTGGCAGTAGAAGAAAGTACTGTGGACCGCAACAGCTTTGTCTCACATAAAGCTGATTTGATGTGCCTGGGAGGGACATTTTGGTTTTGACTGAAGTTATTTTGAATCTTAGGGAAAGATACTAGGGGGGCACCATTTGAATTTCGATGACGGTGACATCATGATGGGCCTGACAATCAAAGATTATAGGCTTATAGTGCTTTTGCCTGATCAGCTGCAGCTGATTTTCACCTGTGTCCTCGTGATCCTCTATGATTTCCCCTGGTGGCTGCTTATAACTTGTAACCTCCGCTATGTGACTCTCCATTCCCACTCAGACCATAACTGCTCCGATTCGATCTGGGTGACTCTGTGAAACGTCCTCTTCTCGCCAGCACCAGGATCCAAGGGTCAAAGATCACTAATGGACAGTATGGGAATGGTGCCTTGAAGGTCCTATGATCCTTTGCTGTCACTGCCTGCTGGCTGATGTAGGCCTCCAGCTTTCTCGCTGCGGGGGTGACTCGATTGGCAAGATGATATGGCTGGAAAGTGAAACTAGAGGAATTTTATGTTTAACTGCTAGTATCCTGTTCAGCTCAGTTGACTAATAATGGCCTTTCTGAGAGAGTTACCCCAGAGCACTTAAATACCCCTTATAAAGTTCTCAACAGCTTGTTCAACCTACATGTCTGCATCTTATATATCTAAATACTTATTTATTCTTGCATTGCCTCCGCTTACTGCCAAACTACGAATGTTTATGATTATTACGTCTTGTCTCTTAAGCTTATGTCTTCCCGGTCTGGGGCTATGCAACACTGCTCATCGCACTCAGTATTTGTGGCATAAAACTTACTCGAAACTTGACCTATTACTTAAGGTACTCATGCACGCATAAGTGGATTTGCAAGCGCAGACATGGAAGCGGGTGCGTCCCTGTGGCTCGTGGCGCATGCATTAACGGTGGAAATGGTGATAAACGTTGCCCGGCCTGCCCTCCTCCCTGCAGCGATGAAGACGGCGGTGGAGATTCCCCTGGGAAGCCGTCATGTGAGGCTCACGGCCAAAGGACCCGATCTTCTGAGTGAGTCGACCGCATGACCGTCTGATCATTCTCTCTCTTAAGTGCTCACTTCCGGCCGGCTGGCCACGCCAGTGCCGTGTTGATTTTGTCCTGCGTTACAAGCAAACTGGCTCCCAGTGACCCTGGAAATGACTGTAGCAGACCACGAACCGGCCCGCGGAGAGAATGATGATGTATGACTGAGATGGAGCAGCAGAGTTTGAAGGGGAAACGACCACAGAAGACTGAAAGGAACATAAAAGCTATATTTTAAAGCCCCAGTGCCCAGACGTGCCGTGTATGAACCAAAGCTAAACTAAATATTATCAGAAGCTCGTCAGAAAATGGATGGTCTGATGTGCAGCAGCAGAATCCCTGGTGGGGAGGGACACCGGCCCTTTAACACGGCGTTGCCCAGTCCTTCCCCTTCCTGGCATGACTGACCACTCTGTCAGCTAGCAGTTTTCGGAAGACCATCACATTTTCCTCTCGTTTGTTGACAGCTTGATTGTTGTCCGTAATTTTATTGGAGTCGCTTTGGAGCCCTTTCACATGCCGGCCGGCGCTGTAGGGAAAGCTGCTGTGCTCCGTTCCTCGCCTATTATCCCATTGTCTCTTGGAATTCTTGCGTAAGAACAGATTTTACTTTTGCGGCTCATCGCGGCCTGGAGGTTTGGTATCCCGCCTGTAATCTTGAGCTCCGCCGCCCTCCTCCTCCTCCTCCTCCTCCCCCCTGATTACTATGTGCCCCTCACACCCCACCCCACCCCCTCCGGAACTGTGTGTCTCAACTCCGACCCCATGTCTCCGCTGGCCCGCAGTCTTGGAAACGCACTCGCTGCATGGCCTGAGTGAGGAGCTCGTACCGGACTCTTCAGGAAGCTACGTCATACAAAACAGCACCCTGGAGGTGCAGAAGGCTGGGGACAGGCTGACCCTTCGCGCTCCCGGGCCTCTGGCGACAGATTTCAGCATCAAGGTGAGGTGTGGGGGGGGGGGCATCGTTACTGCTCCAGTGAGGCAATGGGGAGAGTCAAGGTGCACATCACAGAGGCTGCTGGATCTGCTCTTCAGGGCAGGGTTCATTTCACAATATTGTACTTGTTGGCTTAAATTGTTCCACTGCCTTCAGTAGCAGCTGATGGCTAAAGAAGCAAGATGGTAAGGAGATAATTCATTTTACAATATTACAATAGTGGATTTTTCCAAAGAAGAGAGAACGTACTTTTAAATGACAGTAACATTTTTGCTCATGAACGGCGGTAATTCAGGTTCAGATGGGGATTTTGTTTCAACTAACCAGTTGACTTACTCTGTGACTGTGACTTTTTATACAACTGGTTAGTTGAAAGAAAATCAAGGCTGGACTCTGGACCTGAATTACCCAACTCTGGTAATGAGTTAAAGGAGATCGCACTGTGTACCCCATTCTCTACCTGCAAGAAGCAGCCGCTGCCGACAGCTTGTAGTGTCTATGAACGGCTCTGAGCTCCTGCGGCCCCCTGGTCCCTCTCCCCCCTGCAGTTGAGGTACAGTGCTCCCCGGAACACCCTGGTCCAGTTCTCCTTCTACCAGCCCATCCGCTACCAGTGGAGGGAGACGGACTTCTTCCCCTGCACCGTGTCCTGCGGGGGAGGTAGGTGTCACAAGGTGTCGAGGTGCGGATCACTGGGAAGGGACTTGGGGCCCCAGGCTTTACTGAAAACATCGCCCCCCCAGGGTACCAGCTGAACTCGGCCGAGTGCATGGATACCCGGCTGAAGCGTACCATGCCCGACCAGCACTGCCACCTGTACCCGGAGAACAGGAAGCCCAAACCCAAGCTGAGGGAGTGCGGCTCGGATCCCTGCCCCGACAGGCCGGTCTCGCTGCCGGCACACGGTCACACTCAGTACTGAGATGCGCTGCTGTGTGCGGGGGCTGTTCCGGGTCCCGCCTTCCTGATCCACCTCCAAAGATTATTGTGTCTATGAAGACAGACAGTGATGTTTTGTGACACTCTCTCCCTTCCCTACAGTGATGGCTTCAAGGAGGTGATGCCCTATGACCAGTTTCAGCCACTTCCCCGGTGAGTTGCTTCAGCACCATGGATCCCACTCTGTCAGACCATCTCTGAAAGACTATTTCTGTTGACTCTCCTCTCTTCTGGATGGGTCTATGAGCCGGATATGAGACTCCCAGGGAAGGGAATCTGTGTAAATAGTGCAAAGACAAATGCAGCTGGTGGTCTGTACTGAAGCTTCTCAGCCAGGAGTCTGTACTGACGCGCATTAGACAGGGCTGGGGGTCTGTACTGAAGCCTCTCAGACAGCACTAAGGGTCTGTGCTGAAACTTCTTAGATAAGACTGGCGGTCTGTCTTAGATGGTTTTAGAAAGGGCTTGGTGTCTGTACTGAAGCCTCTAAAACATGGCTGGTGGTTTCAGACAGGGGTTGTGGTCCAAGCTGAAGCTTTACTGAGTAGAGGGACCCTTATCTCCTGCCACAGCTGGGAGCAGAATCCCTGGACGAGCTGCTCAGCGTCCTGCAGGGGGGGTACCCAAAGCCGCAGCGTGGCCTGCGTCGAGGAGGACGTGCACGGTCTGGTGTCACAGGTCGAGGAGTGGAAGTGCCTGCACTCACCTCGGCCTGCTGTGCAGCAGGACTGCAACACCTTCGACTGCCCCCACTGGACAGCAATGGAGTGGTCTCAGGTGGGGGTCTCGTCCTAAAGCTCATGCACTCCGCACCTGCCCCCCCTCCCCCATTCATAAGCATGAACGCCAATCTGAAATTGACCGCTGTCTTGTTTTTCTTACATGCAGTCACCTATGGGTGCCAGAGTGTGGCGCTGTAATGGCTTGTTGGTTTTTCAGTGCACAGTGACCTGTGGGCGTGGCTTGCGTTACAGAGTGGTCCTGTGCCTGGATCACAGAGGGCGGCACGCCGGGGGCTGCGATGCTGGGCGGAAGCCTCACGTCAAAGAGGACTGCCTGGTCCCTGTCGCATGCTACAGGCCTCGAGGTAGGCCTGGGTTCAGAGGCGCGGGAACCCAAAGCCTCTCTGAGACACCCTGAGCCAGAGAGCTACGCTCTCCAGCGACCACCTGAGGGCGATACACGCTCCAGATGAAGGGTCACAGGGCCCGAGCCGTGTGCTTGATGTTTCCTGCTGAGGTTTGAACTGGAGACACTGGGTGGGGATGATGTTGTCATGCTAATCCTGCGGCCGGGGGGGGGGGGGGGGGGGGGGGGGGGGGGGGGGGGGGGGGGGGGCGGGGGGGGGGGGGGGGGCGGGGGCGGGGGGGGGGGGGGGGGGGGGGGGGGGGGGGGGGGGGGGGGGGGGGGGGGGGG
>JABFDZ020000022.1:16037861-16052740 GCA_019775955.2 Pollimyrus isidori
TCCCCAGGTGCCAGGAGAGATGCTGCTGAGGGCCCCTTGTCCCAGCGCCTCCCCAGGTGCCAGGAGAGATGCTGCTGGACACACATTCCGTAATGGTGTTGCTGGCACGGCATGACTAATGTCCGTCTGGTTAAAGCCTGTTTTTCTTGGCTGTAGGTTTTATTAGGCACGCAGTATTTCACAAAAATATCAACATAAAAGTAACGAGGACGGTGGCCAGGTGGGCCTACTTCATGTCATTAATACGCCGCATCTGTGGCTTGCAGCCTTAGAATTTTGTGCTCTTAGCCAGTGTTGTGCAGAGAGCTGTATCAGTTAAATTGACCCTTGACCTTTTGCGCATGCCATTTCCTTTCTGTCTCACATTATTTAGTTTTATCACTCCTAGGACTTGAGGGGGGGGTCGGTTTAGCTCTTTCTGTTTGTTGAAAGAGAAATGGCATTAGCACAACTGTGTCCTGTCAATAAACTGTAACTCAAGTCTGTTTTCATCAGTTCAGTTTACTCTTAAATTGAATGACACTCAGAGGAGCAAAAATGCATAGTTCCACTGGATTTTCCTGCGATGGATTCAAAAATTTATATCCCGGAAAGAGTTTTGCTTCATACTTTAAAATAATTGTCATCTGTTAAGTTTCTGTTTATCCTGACAAATGTCCAAACTCTGGTCTTGGATGGAGGCGGGGGGGGGCTCCTCCCTTGATGACCGTAACATAGCGGCATCCTGCTCAGGACTGCCACATCTTTCTTTCAGCGCCCCCTCCTGGCAGCAGAGCAGGTTGTTAGAGATTACAGAAACTTGGCTAGGGACTTCTTGCAAAAGCAACGAGGTAGGATCAGAAAATATGCCCCTCTGGTGTCACGGGACAGGAGATTTCCCTCTGATGCACTAGGGGCAGCTTGGTTGGGTAAGTTGTGACTTCAGGTTGTGAGGCATATATACTTTAATAATTTTGTGGTATTTTTGAGAAGCTGTGGATCACTCGTGGAAGAAGATGCTGAATTCCAGAAGAGGTGCAATGTCTGACAGGGCAACAGAAACAGTAGCTGGGCAAAGCGGACGTGGAAACGTCGCCCTTTGACCTGCAGGCCACTGGAAGCATTATGACATGGCAGGATGAGACTTTCTACCTGCCACCAGCCAATTCTATGTTCCCCCCTCCTTTAGAGATCAAGAGAGGCGGTCATCAGGGTCTGGGGGGGTTAAGGGCTTGGTGATTCAGGCCTGGGAAAAGGAGCTTCTGCATAAAACACCCTTTGGCCAACTGCGCCAAATTTTTCTGTCATCAATAGACTTTGTGGCCTTGCTTTGTCTGTCTCAGGGGCTGCTGGGAACGCGGGAGGACTAATAGTTTGACAGTCAAACTTTTCCCAAACCTGACTGCTGTGTGTTGATTCTCAGGCTACAGCTCGTGTCATGCAGCATCAGCATTGAGTGGTGCACTAATTAAACGCAGAAACAGTCCTCATAAGATTCTGGGTCCAGTATGGTAAAGGTGGGCAGATTCTTGCCGACACTTAAAGGATCCAGAAAATGAAGTTTGACTGAGGTGACAGAGTTAAATATTTTCCTTTGAGAAAGAGAGAAATTTGAACTGTGCTTTTGCTTTGCATTAGAACACCTAAATTGTTAAATGAGTGCAGCGGACAGCAGGTGGCGTCTGTGAGCACTGGTCACTTCTTGCTGAGCTCTGTCTCCTGTCTCAGGGTGTCGCTGGATGGCACGGGGGTGCTGCACATCTCGAGCCCCAGTGTGGAAGACCAGGGATTATACCAGTGCACTGCTGCCAATGAGCTGGGCTCCGACACCCAGAGTTCCCAGCTGTTCATGGCCGGTGAGACCCACATGCTGAATCGGGGGTAACACAGCACAGGGTGGCAGATGGAAATGGGCTCAGATCCCACAGGCAGCATCACTGTTTGACTGAGTGGATTAGATCCTAAAGGGGAATTATTTCAATTAATATAAAATTGCATTTTTTCCTTTTATCCAAATCAGTCTGACACAGATTTATTCAATGTAACTGCTGAAGAATGTGAAGTATTTTTCCTACGTTTTTTTGCCAGCCTCATTTGCCAACTGATATCCATGTGTATGTTTGCCAGAGTCAATTATAAATAGATTAAGGTGAAGGCATTACAGGATCACACTGAATAACTAAGTATGTGCGTGGCACAGAGCCCCCGATCATCGCTGCCTCGAAGAGCAACGTATCAGACACCCAGAGCGGCGTCCTGCAGGTCGTCGTCGGGGGCAGAGTGGCTGTGGACCATGGGGCCAACATCTCTCTGCTGTGTCCCGTCTCAGGTGTGTCTGGAGAGCCGACAGGTAGTGAGAGATCTATGAAGCCTCATCCCAGAGTGATTCTGGGGATAATCCACTTTAAGGCATGTCAGATATGCACAGGAAGTACCAGCCTCAGAATCATGGTGAATGATGGCACCGTGTGCTCTCTCTGTCTTAGACAGGAAGTGCCATGTAGCAGGAAGTTCCAGGGGATGCTTCTGCCCCCGTTCTGCTTTGTGATGTCTGTTTTTATGGTGTATGGGAGAGGAGGTTGTGCGTAGAAAGTCTTCCATGTCATTTATAGTATAACAGCCAGTATAATCAGCAGTTCCTGTTTGTTACTGGTTTCCTGGTCATTTTCCCGTCTTCGGGATGATGGTATTAGGCGGGCCAGCTCCGCCACCACCCAGGACCGTGCAGTTCTGAGGGTATTCCCAGAACTCGCCAGTGCCCCCGGGTAGGACCCTCTGTTTGCCTGACTGGAGGCAGCACTGAGAGGTGGCATCCGCTCCAGGTCACGTGTGGCATGTCAGACGGCCTGAGCCATGTGGTTCTGGTTATGGAGCCACGCGGCTCTTCAGTGGTATGTGCGTGATGCCGGCACTTTGCTCTGTGAGCGGGTTTTTTTTTTCTCCCCTAATTCATTACAGAATCCGAATCTGTGAGTGAAGTAAGATGAACTGCGTTTCTGTGTCTCTCCAGATGAACTGTCAGTGAGGAGCACGTCCGCTGTGACATGTAAATGAGTGTGACGGTGTGAGCACATTGGCGTGACCTGTGTCCTGTGCATGTCCTGTGGCAGGCATGCCCCGGCCAAACGTCACCTGGAGCAAGGCGGAGGGATCCATGACCCCGAATGCTGTCCCTCTGCCTGATGGCTCTCTGCTGCTCAGGGAAGTTTCGCCTGATGAATTTGGGACGTACTCCTGCACTGCCTCCAACCACCTTGGGGTGGCGCTGGCGTCCAGCCACGTTTCTATGATTGGTATGTCCTGTCTGGCTCAGTGGGGCTCTGAGGTCACCCTGAAGCCCCATGTCCACCATTTTTTCTGCCTCTTGACTCCACATGTTTCAGTTGGTTATGGACTGTGAGGTCCTCCTGAGATGTAGGTGGCACTGGATCCAGGGGTACTCTATGGGTACAACTCAGGGCTCATATGCTCACACACAGGGTTCTTACTCGGCTCAATCAGGCAAAAGCCGGATGGTGTACCTACAGGAACAGAACCAACCCATTTTAATGCGTCTTGTTGAAATATGTATAACAGGAGCCTGTCGTCGTTTGTCCAGGACCAGCCACCAGGGGGCGCCATCTGCAGCAGATCATGAGCCACAAGAAGGTGCTGATGGCCTCTCGTGCAGGCACCGACATCGCTGTCCGGCGTGGGGATGTCCTGCGCATAGGTGAACCCAGGCCTCCTGGATTTTCATCATTATACTATAATTCATTTGGCTTCTTCTGTGTTCTCAGGCCACTGGGCCGGGTGGGTTTACATCAGGGAAACTCTGTTGTTTTTCCCAGTGGTCCAAATTTCATCAGCCACATAAAGCCATTGTGGGGAGGTTCCATTCTGCAGATCTCACGAAACAGGAGGGGGGAGTAGGGTCCCCTCAGTAAATTTTACAATTTTGCCACTTGGGGGGTGTGGTCCCCAGCCTTGTTGCCGGTGCTTCCTTGGATGGGCTCAGTGACCAACCATAAACAAAGATGGATGAAATATTTCTCTGTTATTTAGACACACAGCATCCCCAGGACTTATCTGAGAGAAACATTCAAGCTCCTTCTGTTTGGCTGCCAACTGCAGAGCTGATTCACTTACCAGGTCTCCCTCCCCGCCTGCCCCCCCAGGGTGCCCCATTCCTTCAAGCCTCGCGGAGCCCATCAGCTGGTTCTTCCACAATCGGAGCTTGCAGGAGACCCCAGCCCTGCGCTACCGGACCCTGGCAGAGGGCCGGGTGCTGGAGGTAGACACACTCTCCGGAAGGTTCCAGGGACGCTACGTCTGCCAGACCGCCGGCCGCTCCCATTCGGCGCTGGCCCAGGTCCACGTCAGCGAGGAAGGTCTGTGTGCCATGCGTCGGTTGTGGCTTTTGATGTCATCGCTCATTAGCACCATTGATCCAGCGCTAAGTGGCCGTGGCGGATTGCAGGCGCTCGCTGCGGGTCAGGAGCCTTTCATTTAGCTAAATGCGTGTCATGGGGGCAAAATAAAACAGCCACAGGGTGCGTCTACACATGAGATGCTCTTCTAAAACATTTGTTTTGAATGTTCAATTGTTTAAGTTTTTTGTTAAAGAGGTTCCTCTGTGTTATACTGACAGGGGACAGCGGGGGGCACTGTTTGATGCATGTGCCTTCCTGCCACTGCCATGGGGGCCCATAGAGAGCCATTTTCCATCACTTACTAAGGTCCTTTGAGTCATATCGAGGAGCCAGCTTGCAGCCTTAATTAGCATTTATTATAGATAATTAAATGTCAGAGGTCAGGTTTGCGGGATTCATTTGAGGCCAGTTTGAGGCCATGTTCATGAAGGGAAGCCGGCTCTTCTCGGCCCACTCTGCCTTGGGTGAGTGTGGGGAGGGACCCCAGAGAAGCAGCGGGCTAATGGCTGGACGGTGATGCTCTGAGAACCATGTGCCCTCAGCCTCCTGCCCAGAGGGCCTGCAGCTCCTGACCTCCTCACCATGTGATCTTATTATCCATAATCTGAGGCTGTGGTGACACTGACACCATTAGCGCAGATGATATTTGACTGTGCACTGTATCACCAGGTGTCCCCCTTCCTGTGCAGTGCAACCCCATTACTGTCTCTGTACTCTGTGTGACACTGACTCACTGGGCAACTCTGGGACTCACTCTGTACACTGTGTATACAAATAATTATAAAATAATTTGTTCTCACCCCAACACCAGCTGGCAAAGTTTCAGACATTTCAGATGAGTTATTATATTTTTCAGAATAAAAGTGCGTGGATAATTTGATCTGAATAATGCAAATTAAACATATTTTGGGAAAGTGTCCACTGTATTGTTGGCGTGTTGCTGAATGTGGAGCTGGGATGGGGATAGATATCATGCTGGTGACTCCCTCACTGTGCACTGTGTGACTCTGTGACTCTGCAGTGTTCCACTGGCGGCCGGGAGTCTGGACAGCCTGCAGTGTCAGCTGTGGACACCGAGGGCTCCGGTCCAGAAAACTGCGCTGCACTGGCTCTGGGGGTCAGGATGTACCAGTGGCTCTCTGCCAGCATGTCCCTCAGCCGACAAGCCCGACTCAGCCGTGTGGCATGCGGGACTGTCCCCCCAGGTACGCCCAACAAGACCCACCCCTCTGGCCCACTCACACACACACACACACACACACAGTGACACACACAGGCACACAAACACAGATACACAAAGACACACATACACAGTCGCACACATGAAGACACACAGACAGACACATACACGCATCTCTACTTCATAGCCATATTTTCTAGGATCTTTACAATTGAGGATGGGTAACTTCTCTCTCATCCCTCCACTCTGCAATTCATGGCCAGCCTGCTGACCTCCATCCCCCCCACCCCCCAAACGTGAATAGTCCCAAAAGACTGTTAATGAAGCCCAGATTTCCCTGCTGTGAACGGCGGCAGTCTTCCCATAGAGTCTGGGGGCTGAGGTTTAATCATTAAGAAAAAGCTAAGAAAAATAAGTCACAGGCCGGACAGGAGCCTGTTTCCCTGGTTACGGGTATAGGCCCGTGCCAAAGTCATCATCTTACCGTCCTCAAGCGGACCGATACTCACACTAAACGCAGTGTCACTCGCATCTGTGAAACCGCTGTAGGTCTTTTCCGAGAGCTTGCGGGGAATCTGATCACAATGAGCGTCTTTGTTGGCTCTCGATGAGCCGCCGGGGGGCGATGCTTGGTCATGAGACCCCAACTCTTCCCTTAAATGCGCTTCCTCTACCCTGCACCAGCTTCCCCAATAACGCGGTAATGGCTTGCAGTCCGTACCGAGCTTCCTCTTTAAAATGGGGAAATGAAGCTCCTTTTGTGTGTCAGTCACTGGCCAGTGAACATCAAACTCCTTTAACCACTGAGCGAGACGAACTTTGACATATGCAGCCCTTTTGTTAATGGCAGCCTCAACCAAAAAACCGTAATGTTCCTAAGAGAGTGGCTGCTTTGTCCTGAAATTGTAAAGCTGAAAATTTTCAAACGCGGAATGTATATTATAAAATGTACTATAAATAGATTGTCCAATAGATCAATACGTTTGTATCTAATACAAATTAACCAAGGCTTAATCTGTAGGGGCTTTAATCGCCATAATGTATTTTAGTCCCCCAAATAGATGTGTATTTATTAAGTCATGACTAGCTTTTTATATTATGTATAAGTTTGTCATTTTCCCCCCCCAGTAAAGACTTAGCCCCCCCATCCATTCATCTCTAGCTACGCCCCTGACCTTCATGAATTAAAAATGTTTCATTTGAAATTAATTGTAAAATGCACTGAATTCAACTCAAGCGGCTCGCTGCTAAAATGAATACAAGGAAATTTTACATGTCCCTTTTTAAGATTAAAACGATCAGCTCTTTTGGTATTTATGTTGAAGCAAGGATTTTATTTTATTAAGATTCATTTAATAAGATTATAGATCAATCAAATCCGATACTGAAATCAATGAGCACAAAATATATGACATAAACATGTGTTATGGGTTTTATGGCTTTTTGCAGTTACAGTAACTCTGCTGTTGATGATTACTGACTATCCCATTGTGTCCTTGATGGGCGAGCAGTATGCTAACGTGATGTAAGGGTGATGCGCCAATGGACGTTGCTGCTGGCGATTCAAGTATTAAGGCCAATTCATACTTCACTTTTCATGTGTTCAGTTTCGGTTGCAGATGGAGGAACGTTATGTAAAATTCATCATCGGGGGAGGAAGGGGTCGCTGTGGACGACTGTGGTGGGGCGTAGCCCAGAATTTTGGTTGAATCTCAGTATGCGTAGTTTGTGCACCTCGCCATACTTTTGTTCTTGTGTAAAAAGCCCTGCATGTTGGTTTTGCTCCATCCCAAATACTAAGGTTGCATTGGTCGCATCTTTGCTGAATGAGACCAATCCCGTGATTCGTCGCACCCTAACTTTGTTCTTGGAAGGCAGGTTCGCAAGACTGATTTCGCCAAGACCACACGTAGGGTCTTTGCGTTCTTGATATTGAGATTCACCCTTGTCTAGCGGAAACCTTGCACAACCATACGCCATGTGCACAGTATTTGATTAGGTATTTCCAGTAGGTGGCAGCATGGACTTTCACAGATCAGCGGTCAATGGTAGAAGAGTGGAGGAAGAATATCGTTATTTTTGTTGTTGATGTCATTATCGTGAGCAGCTGTATGAGGACGGTTGGAGATACTCTCATATCTAATATTTCATACTTTCCAGATGTTATACTGAGGAATTCGGTATTTTAATAAGTAGCACTATTCCAGCATTTTGAAATTGTGCAGATTAAAATTCACTGAGCGTGAACAACACAAGAAATTCATAAACGAGAGGAGGCCATTCGGCCTATCAAGCTCGTTTGGAGGGTTCGGAGTCCCAGATAATTTTGTCATAAGGATTTCAAAATACTGTGGTATACTATACTACCGTAATACTACCCAAGCCTTGACTCATAATCTGATGCTTCACTGCACTGCTTGTATTTGTGTTTGCTGCGATACATCTGCCCTCTGCTGGTCTGGTGGAGTATCACTACTGTATGCAGCGCGGAACCCGACCATGTACCTCACCAGCCAAATGTAGTATGAATACAGACCAGCCCAAAAGCGCACCCAGGAAAGTACAGTATGAACTAGGCTGTAAGTGACGAATGGTCTTGCAGTGTAGGGCTGAATGGGGCCGGTGTGACTGGAAGAAGGGGTAACTGCAACCACATTCTCTCTTGATTGGCAGCTGGGAGTCTGCTGTGTGGTCGGAGTGCCCCACTTCCTGTGGGAGGGGCCATAGGTGGAGGCAGGTGAGGTGTCAGCAGAAGTTGGCCGGGGGGGTGGTGCGGATGATGCCCGAATCTGCCTGCGGGCGGGCCACGCGCCCGACAGACAGAGAGGATTGCCACTTGCTCCCTTGTGCGGCCTGGCAGTTCAGCCCCTGGGCACCGGTAAGCCCGCCTCCTACCACCCCAAGCCCTCTTCTCATTGGCCACCGAAGGCAGCCCTCTGATACACACTGCCTTCCTGCTTCTCCAGTGCTCTGGCCTGTGCATTGCTTCCGGCCTTGCACTACAGAGCCGGCCAGTCATATGCAAGCACTCCAATGGCTCTGCCCTCCCTTCCTCACACTGCGACCCTCAGACCAGGTGAGGAGATTCCAACTCCTACTGAATTTGTACTTCTATTTATAGTGATTTAGTTTCTCTGTTGTTCTGTATTGGACATACTGGTAAGTTACCGATTACCTAGAATTACCTCAGAATTCTAAGTGTGAATCACTGCCAGCAACATTTTATTTATATAAAATATTGTAAATTTATTGCATCAGATTGCCTGTTCTATTTCATATAGTAAAACACCACTTTTATGAAATATGGCTGAGTAATTTCTCCTTAACTTTTAGTTCAGTTCAGTGCAGTTTATTCAGATGTTTATTTGCTGCACAACCAAGGTTGACCTCTAGTGGCCTAGCTTCAAACAGCCTTTCCTTTGTGATCCCCACAAAGGAACATGTACATTGATGCTGTATGTTTCATGCCACACATCGGTTCCGTCCACAGGCCATCCTCGGAGCGCAACTGCTCATGGGATGTGTGTACCACCTGGTGGAAGGTGGGGCCATGGCGGCCATGCAGCGCGGCCTGCGGTAGCGGCTTCCGCTCACGTAGGGTGGAATGCGTCCACCAAGGCACCGGCAGGACAGTCGCGGAGCAGCATTGCGCCTGGCGCCGCCGACCTGTGCCCTGGCAGCACTGCAGAGCCGCAGCCTGTGAAGGTAGGAGTCCGTGTCACGCTTTACCGTGCCTTCATACCACCGGCTGCGAGGGCCTCTAAATTCGCCCTGGCTGCCCTGCCAGCGACGCTGTACAGAGATTTTTGGACGCTCTGACGTAGATTGAATGCTTGTCTTGTATTTAAAGGGGCCGCAAATCAAACAAGCTTGTTAATCTTGTGCAGACTGACCACAAGGAGGGTGTAAGTTAACCTCATGAAATATAATGAATGTGAAAGTAAGAAATTGATCGATGGAAAGAACTTTTTTTGTGTGTTTTCTTTCAATTAAAAGCCATTTGTGTGGTGTATAATTTTTATGTTCATGGTTAAGTGCTGGTCTAATTTCAATATTACAGGAGATATTTACTAGTCTTGGTCTTTAATTAATAACATTAATTTGTGTGAAACCTACGGGTTGAAATGTAACGTTAGCGTAATACAATTGGTCAAATCGGTGTTGTTTAATCCAATATGCTTTGATATGTCAGAATATTCTACAGCAGTAACAGCTTTGCATGCTCTGGCGTTAAAGTCAGCTTGAAATTCCCACAAAAAAAAAGAAAAAAATGAAATTCCCACTTATTTTCAGAAAATACATAACGTTAATGCACATTAGAAACTCACCAGGAACCCCAACAATCTCGGACATCTTGGTCCATGCATTGTTTTTTTTTTTTTATTTATGTCCTTGCATGCAAACAGGGACACGTCGTAATTTACTGGGAAACCCGCCACAACAATTATTAACCTCTCCTCCATTCTGCATGGGATCTTCTTCTTTGTTGCTTAATGGCGGTCGGCCATAGGAACTTATGTGGTCGGAACCAAAGTTTACAGGACTGCGGTGGACTTCTACATTTCGATTGGTTGCCGCCGAAGCGCGTCATAGCTCATTACTATAAAGTTGACCTGATTTTAACTCTCCTTGATGCTCTCGCCGTCCAAGTCACGCCGCCTCTCGCCGCCGACTCACATTGAAAATGAATGACTTCCGGCCACTTTGACGCCCTTGCCGCCGGCAGTTTGATCGCACCGTTACAGCTATGTAGCTGGGTCTCTAAATGACCCAGGGCCCTGGCTTTCCTCTTTGTGGCATTTCTACATAATTCCAGTCTGCTTTTGGCTGCATGAGTTGCATTATGAAAAGTTGCATAGCTGAGCGCGAATATATTAGTGATAGGATTGTGGTTTACAGCCTCTCAAAGCATGTTAGGTTTCCCTCTAGGCGTCGCATACCCCTGACCGTGGTGTACTGGGATAAGGCGGCACGTGGCTCTGTGACTCTCTGCCAATAACTGAAGGGTTCAAACCCATAACGTACTGTAATCCTAACCCATAATATTCTGTATCCATACTGTTCTGCTTGTTTCTGGGCTTAGATCTGACACACGTTTTTTTATCACCTACGTGTGTCTGTGGTTCCACCATGCATTACTCTGCAGCGTGGAAGTGGAGGCGCGCGGCATCTCTTACCTGCTTCGCTGCATTTGTCGCCCCCTGCAGATGCCTGCAGGGACTCCACCCACTACTGCCCTGCCGTCAGGCGGCTCCACCTCTGTCCCCTCAGCCTCTACAGGCAGCGCTGCTGTCAGACCTGTGCGGAGGAGGCGGTGCGTAGCCTGTAACGGGGTGGCCTGGCCCAGCCCGCACGCATCGCCGGCTTGGGGGGGCCTCCATCCTGCTGCACCCCTCCAGGAAAACAGTGCCGCTTAGGGAAGGGTTTCTCATTAGCCTCTCATGGACTTTGCTTGACCTTCCTGGACTTGAGCATTATGGACGTTTTATGCTACCCGAAGGCGGAGCTACTGCCTGCTGATGCAGATGGACTGGTTCATGACGGAGGACATCATGTGGGAGACGGCATCACCACCAGCAGTTAGGACACCCTCCGTCACGCTCCTTGTCCCCCTTTACCATCTTCTGCCCTGTGATTTCTGTGCGACGCCGGAGGATGAGGAGCCGTGTGGGATTCTAGAATGATGACCTGAGAGTTGCTGCTATGGAAACGGTGCATTATGAGGTCGCTGTGGCAATGCTCTCACCTTCAGGAAATTCCGAACTTGGCAGAAAGTGTCATCCGTGCAATAATGCAGGGCAGGTTAATGAAGAGAGTTAGACCCACGAGTACACACACTTGAATATAGTGAAAACCATGCTGACTCCTGTTAGGAATAAGCTACCACAGCGACTGGATTCTCTTTAAGCTCGAAGCCGGTGACCAGGTTCCCAGTGGTGTTGGCCGAGCTTCAAAAACAAGGCATAAACTCCTGGTTACGCTCAGCAATGCAGTGTATAGTGCAGTGATACAGTGCTCTCCATGGCCTCTCCATATCTCACGCAGGCATCGCTGATTGCTTTTGAAATGTGAGGAGTTGTGTTGCAATGTGATAACATTAAACTCGGACAAGCTGAATGTCTTATGCATTTTATACAGATATTGTCAAGCACATCGCACAAAACTTTACAGACTGACAATGCTGATCTAGGTCTCAGCACCCCCCCAGGACACTATCTAGAGGCTGTGATGTGAGAGCATCCCACGCTCCATTCCCATACCAAGTTTTCCAGTGCAACTGATTGAGCATGAGGAAAAAATCAGTTAGGATCAGTACTGGGAGTGGACCAGTGCTGAGAGTTTAACCCGGTAGCAAACAAATGCTGCTGCAGTGTGGATCAATGAATTGAACACTGAGTCCCAGCATTAAAAGGGAGAGGAATGCATTTTATGAGACTGCGGCATTAACACAGTGTCAGCCAACACACTTATATACATCTTAGGCCTTTCCCATAACATTTTGTCTTTTGTATAAATGCCTAGTACAAATCCTGCTTTTAAGTGCAATACTGTACATTGAATGTAGATTTTTGGGACTTTATTGCCAAAGTATATCTATACAGCTATATTTCCATATGCTTTGTGTTTGATTGATTTAAAGACAGTGTCTGTATTTACTACTTGGTACCATGATTATAAACATTTTTCCTTCGTACGCATGCATTTGGGAGAAACATTGCATATGAAGTTCAGGCAAGCAACTGAACAGGATAGCTTTAAACCACTGTCACGGCCCACCATACCTACTGATACATTTCAAGACTTTTTTAATGACTAAAATGTAGACCGCATGATCCCTGTGTCACAGAAATACCTGACTGGTCGCAGTAAAGCAGTGTGGAAGGTCACTGGGATGCAGTGTTATGTGTATGGAATAAACAGCTTGGTTTGTCAGTAATGGTTCGACTTTGCATCCAGAATGGTTCATGCTGTTCCGAGGTGTGTATGGTTGTAATTAAATATATAATGTCTTAAATTACTCAGAATGTGCCACAGGCTGTTTGTCAACTGAAAAGCATATGAATGCACACTGCAGTCCCTCAGACAGCAAGAAACACCTTATTTACAAGGATGGAGGAGAGATTTGCAGGGGACACAACTTAATTTAAATGCAAAGGGTTTTTGGAAGGATGAATGAGGCCAGATTAAATATAAATTATATACATTATAAATATGATATAAATTAAATTATGTATTTAATAAACAAAATATGACAGTCCTGAGTGTTTGGCTCAGGGGGCTAAGCCTCTGTGCATATGATCAGAAGGTTGCTGGTTCAAGCTCAACCTTATCTTGCCCGTGGGTTCTTGCCCCAGCTCCCTGATGGCTGCTCTCGCTAATGGAGAGAAAGTTGGGGATGCAGCTGTAAACAAAGAACCGAGAGGCGTCTGTAAGTGTCAGTCTGAACCCAGATATACCTGTTTGTGGACGGATTTTCGGTCAGTGCAGTGCTTTATATAATTAATTTAGCTAATTGCTATCAAAATGCCCCCAAAAAAGCTATAAAACAAGGCAAGGAAGGAATAGGGTGACCAGATAATTGATGTCAGGGAGGATATTCTGAGCTAACACAGGAATTGTAAATAGCCATTTCAACTAAAAGGACCTGGATTTCACTTTAGCACTGAGCTCTTGCTGTGTGCTGGGTGGTCAGCCTCCTATTAATCATTCATGTGTCACTAATGCTAATGTGAAACAGATGGATGCATCTTTCAGTCAAGGAAACAAACCAGTCAAAATACAAGAAGAGCTGAACTATTTAGCCGAGCACAGGAGCCTTTCAGTTTGAAAGTAGTTTGTAAAACCCGAAGTAGCTCAAAGTCTCTCTCTGACATGGATTATCTGGTCACCCTACTGTAGGTGAGGCAGCCAGTGGTCATACAAGGGCTGCTACAAATTGCATACACCACGTGAAAACGATGACGCAGAAAAATGGTGAGTACACCAGGAAAATTATTGGTGTTTCTGGTAAATTACATTGTACAACCCATTTTTATTATATAAATGTTAGGTAAGGGGTGCTTTGGGAGGCTTGCAGTGCATTGTGGGTACTTAAATGATTTCTTATGGGAAAAATAGTCTTGACTTCTATGATTTAGAATAAGAGGAGCCTGAAGGTTTTGCAGAAGCAAATGGACAGATGGACCTAACTGTATGCCCCCCCCCCCAAGGGCTTGCTCCCTCCTCCCCCAACTGCTCGCTCTATGTTCAGGTACATTCTGCAGGCTGCTGTCCTGACCTGATGTATTTGAACATGGCCTTCACAAACATCTCAGTCTTTGTGGAGTACTTCTCTGACTTATGGCTCACTTCCTAAAGCACTTCACCCTGAGTATCACGGGCCTTGCATGAGGGTGGGCTGGGGGGTGTCAGGCTGGGACCTGTAGGAGTTGTGCGCTTCCAAGCTCAGTAGGGACCTTATAGGTCGTCCTGGCTGTACTGCGATGGCTGACCTGAATCATTTATGGTGCAGTGGATGCTTTTTAGTGCTGTTTGCCTCTTACATTGTGATATTGTATCACAGATAGAGTTCAAAATCAGTGCATTCAGGGATAGTGCTGAAGGACACAGGTTGTTGATTCCAGAAGAGGGTACTTGAGCCTAATTTATCCATAATCGAGCTTTGTGAGAAAATGAAAAGGTAAGTTACTTTGGATAAAGATGTTGCTACAAAATAATTTTGTTTTGTTTTTTTCTGAAATAAGTATTCTTCTTCATGGCTAATTTATAGTTAAATACATCTTGCGTGATAATCGCACATTTTAAGAAAATAAGTTCTAGTGTAATGGGTTCATTCCCTTGGACTGTGTATGATCTACTCAAAGGAACAAATCTTGTACGGTAGTACCTCGGTTCTCGAACTTAATCCGTTCCGGACTCCAGAACGAATCCTAAAGTTTGAGTTCTAATCAAATTTGGGAATAATGGAAAACCAATTAATTGGTCCCCAGCCCCCAAATATTACACCTGAATATGTTTTTTTTCTTTTTTAGCATTTAAACGCAAAATGAACAGGATAAAACAAGAAGAGCATTTTTTTTAAATGGCTTCCAAAACGATAAAAACCTTATCCCAACATTACCCATGTCCTGCCCTGATCATCTGCTCCATCCATGTGCCACGCCCTCTCGTTAACCTCGTGTGGGATCCCCAATAAAGTTTAAATAAATGGCAGAAGTGCTCTGATAGTATATGTAAGTTAGTGGTTTATTTATTGTTAGTTACTGTAATGTTGCGCTGCTTTATTTGGTTAATCGTCCAGTCTGTGA
>JABFDZ020000022.1:16090699-16105546 GCA_019775955.2 Pollimyrus isidori
TTTTTGTTTTTAAACGTTTTGGTTTTTTTTTCCTTTCAACCCCCCACATTTTATTTGTGTTTATTGTTTTCTGTGGGTGTGGGGGGGTGGGGGGGGGGGGGGGGGGGGGTGGTTGGGAAGCCACTAAGTGGCCGTTTTGTTGGCTTCCAGCTACTGCTCCCTAGAAACAGGCTGTCCATCCAAATCATGTACGTGTCTGGTTAAATAATCAGATAAGCAGATCTGGGCTTTAAATAGGTGAAGGTATTTAAGAAAAACACATAAGTTTGTTTGGATGAGAATGTCTGCAGAGGGTTGTAATGTGGGAGCTGCAGCTGGCCTTCCTGTGTGCAAACGCGCGGCTGCCTGATCTCAGCGCTCTTCCAGAAACAGTAGTTTCCGCTTCGCCGTTTGTTTCTGCTCCCTGTAAGAGGAACAGCACATGTGGTGCGTAATAAACTGACTGAACATGCTGAAATGGCTGCAGTGCACGTCTACGAGCTGAGAAACATCACCAGAAGGTCACATGTTCAAATCCCAGTTACAGTGGATCTGCAAAAAGTATGAATGCATGCAAAGCAGAGGCTGGATTCGGACCTGGGTGGTGTGAGGCCACAGCACTAACTAGTGTGCATGTCACCACAAAGCTGTATAAATTATAGCCCCCCCATAAACAAATTCAGAAAAGCCATTGTAGTGCAGGACAGTCTCAGTTCACGTCTGCCTTTCAGCAGAGCAAACCCTGCCCACTTTCTGGCTTAACATACAAGTAAGTTATGATGGGTTGAGACCTTCTAGCACTTTCCATTTCTCAGAGACATTTGTTTTTGTGTGAGAACATATGGTTTTCAGACTCGTACAGTATGAACATGACGAGGCGTGTCTACATGCATTTAGTGGTTAAACCACTGGGGGGCACTCTCCCACGCGCGGCCACCCATGGGGACACAGCGCGTCACTCCCATGACGGGCTCTGACTTCACCGGCCCAGTGCAGGGGGGCGGCCTCTTCACACGGCCGTAAATGAGACACACACAGTCTGCCCCGCTTCCTGCCGTTTATGGCACTCCCTGGCAGATCAGTTTCATCCGCGGACTCTTCCCATTGGCCGGCTCGGTACTTTCTAGGCCGGGACAGTGGGGGGGGGTGGTGCTGGCTGCAGGTGCCCCACGCGGATGTCCGCCGGGCTCAGGGGACAGTCAGGGTCACTGATGGGGTTCATAAAGGCTGACAGGGAATCTTTACCTCCATGGATGGCGGCGAGAATGCCTTGATGACAGCGGACATGTGACACATTAACAAGGCCGCTGGCCGAGCCGGGAGAGGCTCGTGAAACTACACCTCCCAGTTTCACTTTGTTTTGGGCGCTAACATGGGGTGATGATAAAAAACCTGAATGGGGAGGAGAGGTGTGTCCTGTGGGGGTTCGGTCCTGTTCAGAGGCCGTCAGACGCTGCCCTTAAACATCCCGTTTTCTATCTCTCTAATTCTGGCGTGTAAAACAACAGAAATAAACTGCTGTGTATGACAGTTCAGCGGGCAGAGACCCTGTATGCTTCTAGCGGAGAACGTTGTGTCCGTCCGTCCATCTGTCACCCAGTGTGTGTTTCACCGGTGCCATTCAGTGGGGAACAGCTGCCAAGGGCACCATCATCTGAGAGGGCAAGCTGGCGGTACCTGTGAATAACACCATCTGAAACAAAGTCAAACTGGGTAATGAAGTCTGCCAGGAGGGGGCGCTGGTGGTGGAGTTGGACTTCACCCACACTGGGGGAGCTTTTTAGATGGCATTCTTCAGAAACTGAAGATATTGGCCCATGATACATTGTATTTTTTCATATGACATTTGACTGAGACTGTGAAAAATCTCTGCCTCTAGCGTATTTTTTGTATGTTCTTTGTGTTTGTATACCTCTGTATGTGTGTGTACCTACTTTGCTTGTATATCACTTTTGCCTGCTAAATATGTAAACGGAGAGATTACTGCACGATTTTTTTGTCTGATTTCCCTCTATTTCTGCAATTACCAGAGTTTGTCAGGAAGGCGGTAGCCCACACTCAGTTCTCAGGATCATCTCGTCACTGCTGATCTGTGCCTGACATTACCCGCCGAACACTCTCCCCAAAGAGTTCTCCCTGGTGTCTTTTGGTTGAAATGACATCATTCCTCTCAGCACTGACCACCTGTCAGGCACATCTGCAAGAAACATCAGTGTTCCCCAGGCAGGTGAAACTCACCCCAGATAACAGTGAAAAGCAAACAGGGGAATATCCATTACGCCGCATGCCATCACATCAGCATGGTGCTGTGAAGCCTGGGCTGAGAACTGAAACATGACATCACTGAGACGAAACATCGATTTCAGAAAGTGCAATAGAGTAAATTTAGCAATAGAGGATTTGATAAGGGGAAGTGCAATAGAGCACAGGGATAAGCTGGTTAGTGGATGCCACTGCCAGTGCAGTGAGTGATGTGCGGTCCAGGTTTGGTGCCCCCAAGGCAGGGTGCAGTGACTGGCCAACCAACAGGACCCAAGCCACATACACTGGTGGATTCTTATCATGGACACATGATTGGGAGATCCTGAGGCTTTGGCAGGACAGGCGCCGCCCCCACCTGCAGAGGTTACCTGATGACTTGGAGGTGGTGTTTCTCAGCCAGTATGAATGCTGGAATGGGTGTAGTCATGGGGCGAGGGCCAATGAGGGTGCATCACAAGTGTACCTCTTGGAATCCTTTTGACAGCAGCTGGAGCAGCAGCCTGAAGGCACCCAATCGCAGTACAGCTGGACACACGAGGGGGCATAGCCAAATGTCATCACCTGACACGATTCCAAGAAGAATTAGTGACAGCGAGGTAGAAACATGCACTTATCCCCGGCCCTGCATGAGGGCCGCTTCCTTGGCTCTCAGCGCCTGGACGTCTCTTGCTAACAGCGGCACTGCGATGCTAACCACAGAGATACGCAGCGGTTTGTTCCGGAACGCGCTTCCCTGCACACCCCCATCTGCTCCGTTACCTCATTGCAGTCGTTGATTTATTTCTCAGGGGCTCAGGCTGTAAACAGAGAACTGCTTACACTTTATTACCTGTTTGGAGTTCAGAGAAAAATCAGATTTATTTTTTATTGCCAATAAATAATAAATGGTGAATTTTCTTATATGCTAACACAAGCTGGTTTGGAGGTGCTCTTTGTATTGGCACCATGCTACTGGAAGCTACTGGATTGTATTTAATTTGGTCTTGTTATGTTAACATTTTTCTTTTTAATAGGTGTAAAATAGATGCCGAGCTGTTAGCCAAACGCCACTTTAAATTGCTTGGTGATTCATTCACTGACTTATAATGAGAAAACAACTATGAAGTCATTCATTTTTTTCAGCCGGAGAGGATCAGGTGATCATTAATCTTGTGGGCTCTCGCGGAGCCTAAAATAAATGTTTATGCTTTACCCCAGATCCCTGCTTACTAGACTGACCTATCAGTGCACTCCAGAGTCTTTTACGTTTGAATTGTTACCGTCTCCCTTAAATCCATTTCATGTATACTAGTCAAATTTTGTTTTTTAAGCTAAGTAAATTCATGTATACATTTGCCATTGGAGTGGTCTCAGTGGAGTCTGTTATTCTATATGAGGCTAAACTTTTTAAACATGGGGTAAACATGTTAACACCTGAGTGTGGTAAGGTTTTATTTGGTCGTACTCCTGTTCAGAGCTAGTACAGGGCTCATTTGGTATCGTGGTGTAAGCAGACAGAACTCAGAACAGGGTGCACAGTGTCTGAGATCTGACAGGAAATAGAAAGTAGAGCCTCTTTGCACCTGTACTCGTCCTTCGGGTGGGCCGGTTTAAACCAATCAGAATCCAGAGCCTCTTGGCACTTGCCCCCTAGCCTTCATGTGGGCCCATTGTAACCAATCAGAATCACTTTAAACCAATCAGATGTCACTTATGAGCTGTCTGACCTGGCCAAAATAACACAACTAAAATAACACAAGTTGCCTTTAGTTTACAGAGGACACGTGTGCTGGTTCGTTAGGGTGGCTCAAGGGGAAATTTGATAAAATCTATGAATGCAAATCAAAAACTAAAAATGCCAAAAGTACTGTATTTTGTTTTGTTACTTATGGTTAAGGTTGTAAATGAATGGACGGTCCCCACAAAGATATGAATACAAACAGGTGTATCTTTCTCTATGGGTGTGTATACCACTCTCTCTCTCTCTGTACCTCTCTCCCTCTTTCATTCAACGTCTGTGTGTGTGTAGTGTGTGTCTGTGTGTATTTATGCATACCTCTGTATGTGTGTGTGTATACCTCTGTATATGTGTGTGTATATGTGTGTGTATACCTCTGTATGTGTTTGTGCATACCTTGGTATATGTGTGTGTATGTGTGTGTATACCTTCGTATGTGTGCGTGTGCATACCTCTGTATGTGTGTGTCTCTCTCCATCTCTCTCCCTGTGTTTTGTGCTTTCTGCGTGTCTGTGTGCCTGCACACATTGCAGGACAGCTGCCATGCTCCTTCAGGCGCCTGGCTTCCAGCCAATCAGAGCTTGTGAAATCTGTGCCGCTGCAGTTCAGTGTGTCAGACGTGGGTGGCGCTCAGCCTGGCCGCTGCTCTCGCTGTGCTGCGGGCCGAGGGCAGCTCATGGGCCTCCCTCCCGCATGGGAGCGTACAGAAGCACAGAACAAGAGCAGAATATTACAGCGGCACATCAATGTGGCTAAACTCTCACTTCTGTTTTTAAATAATCTTCTGTAAAACTGATCACAGGAGCAAAACTCTGCTTCCCTGCGATTTTAATTAATGTTTTAATTACCATAAAAAAGAAACACAAACGTTCTCTTTGGGAATTTCTGCAACACTAGGCAAAATGCCCCAATTTTGTGCATAATTAGCTGCATGCTCTGTGCAGTTTTCCCATTGCCTTGTGGGACGGCACAGACTCCACCCACGATGGGTCCTTGCATGATACAGACACTTGTCTTCCAGAGGCTGGGGGTCAGTCAGACACACGTGTGTCTTGGCAGGACATACAGTCTGTCAGCTTCCGGTGATGATGCTGACTATGACTAACATGATGATCCAATACTGCTTTATTGACAAAGATGCTGATGACTTTAAAGCATTGGGGCAGTCTTTGGGGGCTTTTGCCTCCAGCTATGATTCACAGTGCAGCATAGAGATGATGTTACAAATACTGTAACTCTGCAGTTACATCACACCAATTATTTAGTACTTTCAGCCAGTGTCTGTTTTTACCCAACTGTTGCACTCTGTTTTTATTTTTATAAAACATTATTGTTTACTGAGTCAATAAAGCTGGGCTATTAACTACTGTGCCCCCTGTTGGTCAACAGGAGGCACAAGTACAGCATGGAGCATTGCGTGAAATATAGCCTCTGTACACAATGTTCACCCTCACGGAACTACACAGCCAATCACATCACTTCTCAGGGATCAGGAAACCTGTTCCAGTACTTCAGTTAATCTGTGGCTGGGGGGTGGGGGGTGGGGAGAGCAAAGCTGTAATTTCCTAGTGTCCCAAAATAGGCCAATGAGAGATTGCAAAGTTATGCTGAAACTTTTACTTTAATGGCACTCATGAAAGGGTCTTGGAAAAAGCTACAGATGTAGTGAGGAAAGGCTCGTGTAAGGAAATCGTCATTCGCTGTCACTTCAGATGCTAGGAAAACCCGAGTACTGTCCCCCGCGAAAGTGCTTCCACTCATTTCACTAAGCTGTACAAGAGACCCCAGTGCACAAGGGCCTCTTTTAGCTGGGAAATACACCTTTGTTTGTGTGTCTTTCTTCACAACGAGCCACGGAGGGAAGCCGATCCAGGTCAGTTCAGGCTTAGGTCAATCCTCAACTACTACTTCTGCATATACATCCATCCATGCATCTATCTATCCATCCAACCATCATCCACAACCACTTATCTGGGGAGAGGGGAGGTTGGAGCTTATCCCAGAAATGACACAAGACAGGGGATCCTCTGCATCTGATAGTTCTGAATCACCATTGAATCTATGTATTTAAATCAATCTATTAATCTATAACAGGATGGATGCAAGCTTCTATACCCACAGTTTTCACATAGGGCATAATTTCTGTTTGTTTAGTGAATTTATTATTCATGATATATGGTTGCCCTCATTCGTTCACTGTAGATAAAAACAGTGGCTGTTCCCTCTGTTTTGCTGTCCTAAAATGAATGTGGGTAGATGCATGTCTTGGGGTTAATGTTGTTTTATGCTAAGTATTGTTATTCAGAGACATTGTGCAGGCAATCGTTTAAGTTACTGTAAAGAATAATCTATAAGGATAATGTGTTTAATCGTCAAAGCATATCACTTTAATAAGCCACTTCTCATTAATAAGCATTCTTCTTATTAATGCTGTTTATTTAAAACTGTCATATTTTCAAAATGAGCACAATAAAAGGAAACGTGAGCCGAGCTTTGGGCCTTTGTTAAGAAGATTACGTCTGGTTACGGTGGCGCCCCCTATCGGTGGTTTGAACTACCATGAGCCGGCTCAGATCACATTGTAATGTGCATGCTGTTATACACAGAACAGCGCCAGAGAACAGGGAATATCCTCAAACTAAATCAAAAAGCTTGCGTGGAACCAAAAGTAATTAAATCGACATTTTATTAAAATAAATCGTGCCCCGTATTCTCGTTGGTCTAATGCTGGCTTCTGCTTTATTATACCCCCCCGTTGTGTTGCTGTTAATGAGGCAGGTCAAGCTGCTTTATAATCCCAAGAGCCAGCGGCTGTGTAAGTGATGGTTTTATTTGTTCTATAATGTACGAGCCACAGAGATGTACATAGAACATACGTGCGAATCCCATGTGCCCGCTAAGGTAAGCTAACCGAACTAGGCTTTAAGTGCTCCTCGTGGGGGTTCCCCTTGTGTGAATGTACAAGTGCCTCAGACAAGCCAAACCTTCGGGACCTGTCCTGACCTAGCGATCAGCGGTGAATGCGGGGGTGCGGGGACCAAGGAAGGACAGGCAACGAGGGAATAAGGCGTCCTGTCAATAAAACTGGCCAGTAAAAGCACGGGATGAAAACAATGATCATTAAGTAAATATCATTTTAAAAATAAAAATGTTAATAATTATACTGTACATATTTTAAATAACCACGAATAGCGTGCAAATGATTCGTCGCCTTGATCGCTGAACTGTATTTTGAAACGAAGAAATTTTGGACACATGCTTTCTTTAGAATAAGCTAATGAGAAAATGAGTGTCCAGATGTTTTGGACACAGATTTTGTGTTCCAGCGGTAATGCGATTATGCAAAACAGGGAGAATATTAACAAAAACCGCTCCGTCCCACATAACTGGGTTTAAAGACGTCCCCATTAGCATACCTATTGTAGCGTGGGACAGAGGTGACAAAGCAACTGCTTTCCGTTTAAATGATTCTGAATTGGGCTGAAATTTCTTTTGTTACCGAAGCGGCTACCCTTCCCCCATCCAATGCCGCACCCCCAGCCCACGGCCATGTCGCACGTTTACAAAGTAATGATATTATCCCCAAAAAGCTACATCAATGGCAAAAAAATGTTAAAGAAAAACACATATGGCTAATTGTCGTACGCTTCAGGAACTTGTTTAATGGCTTTTTGAAAATGTACAGCTCTGAATTGCATGTAAGCAGCCCTTCGGTCATTTTTGTCTGTAAACACCAATAGCAGCGTACCATCATTATTATTGCACTGCTGTTATTGTGGCTGCCGTTGCGCTGAAAAGTATTACACTGGCAAACATGAAACTTGACCCAGGTGTACACAGTCGTTAAAATGTTTATTTCATTTATTTTAGGATGACCTTAAGCCTATATTATTCCGGACATTACTCATGTAAACAGCGGTTGGGTCCCAAACGACAGCATCGCCATTCAGACGGAGAAAATACATTACTTTAATGCCTAAAATTAAATTCGCCCGGGATGTTTTCTGCCCAGCGGCTTAGTGTCTGGTAAGGAACATACGGGCAGCCGACTACGGCCAGCTGCCAGACAAGCCAGGGTGTCCCGAGGATGTTCCCACTGTCCGGGAACCTCAATTACATCTGAGCTGTTTCACGTGGCTTTGCGAGAGCGAAAGAAGCAGCTGCTTAGATGGGCGAGTCTGTCCAAGTACGCGCTCATTAAACGGACTCATATTTATATACATCTGGATCTGAGGAATTTTGCCACTTTTCTAAAAAAAACGAGTACAAAAAGATTACTATTCATTACAATGTAAATACATTAGAGTTGTAATTAATTAGGCACGTGTTTATACCAATTGGCTATCAGTTATTGAATGGGGTGAGGGGTGACAGATTTTATATATTCCAGGTTAATATAATTGCTTAAACTAACAAAGGTGGACGTGTTATTATTGTAATTGTTGAAGCAGCGTTCGAAACTGACAATTTGTCACAATTCTTTATTAAATGTAATAATTTCATTAAATTTCTTCACTGGACCTGAAATTAATATGATCTAATATTGTCAAACCGTCGGTGCTTTTTTATTACCATTTGAGGAATTGGGAAAAACACTCATTGATTAGTTAGGGTTGTTGGTATATGATTCTAAATTTGACAACTGTATCATGCTTACCAGCCATTTCTCGTAATTCACGGATCAACTGCGCAGTAATATCGAAGACCGTCATCACATAAGTTCACTCCACACTCAAGCAGAAGTCAGGGGGGTCATTGTTCATGGGACAACAAAGAAAGCAGTCTGACTTAAGAGGCTGAGTGTTCGGCTCCGCCCAAGCGGCGCCACTGACCAATCGCGCTCCGTATATGCAAACGCGGACCTATCTGCCCCGCCCCTGCCCGGCGTGTGACGTCACCCCCACATATTGCCCAGCAGTGCTGTCTGTCTGCAGCAAATCAGACAGAGAGAGGAAAGAGCGGAGAGAGGCGGGGAGGGGCCGCTCGGAGGGACACAGCCGCTGCCGGCATTCCTGCGATCCGCAACTTCGGAGTGTCCGTCTTCACCGTCCCGTCTGCGCCCTCGGAGGTGGCTGCCGTCTATGCCGCCTGGACTGCATTGATCGCTCACTGCTCGGAGAGGAGAAGCGCTAGTCCTGCACCGCTGGCCCAAATCCGCTTCCCCGTCCTCCCGTACTGACCCTACCCTCCTTCCTCGGTTCTCCCCCCTCCCTCCCTTTGTTTGATCTTCCTGGTCCCCGAGACTGCAAACGCATCGAAGATGCCCAGTTCGCTGTTCGCCGACATGGAGAGGAACGGGAGCAACCAGGGAGACACCCTGGACGACCAAAGAGCCCTGCAGATAGCACTGGACCAGCTCTCACTGCTCGACCTGGACAACGATGACAGCTCCATGTACGACAACGAGCCGAGGAAAAAGAGCGTGAACATGACCGAGTGCGTTCCGGTGCCCAGTTCGGAGCATGTAGCCGAAATCGTGGGGAGACAAGGTGCGTATCCTGTAATGCTGATTTTGTGCCGGGACGTTAATGTGCAGTTAGGGATGCAGCGCTCCGTCGGTACTAATAACTGCTTGTAATAGTTAATGATTTGTGCGCAGGATCCGTTTATCCTTGGGGAGGGGGGGGCGGGTTGCGAACAGAGAAACACTCGTAATAGGGCTCGGAGGAAGAAAGAACAGCGTCAGCCGGGGCGCAGAATAGCTACGGGACACTGGCACTCCCCTGCCATATTGCATCGCCGTGTCCCACTTACTAGACCGCTTAGCATTAATAGTTCATTCAGACTTATAGTGTTTCCTCCCACTTGCTGTTTTCGGACTTTTATAATAGAACTGGCCGACTGGTGCCCCGCTAGACGAACGGGTCAGCCGGTCTAGCTATAAAACAGCCTGCATTCTGCAGCAGCCGCCGAACTGTCCTAATGGGAAGACTGTCAACTTTTCATTATGCGATGGCTTGCACACGCCTGGATGTTTTCTGTGTTTTTTTGCCAGCGAAGGTGACACATGGCTGACTGCTGCACGTAATGTTTTTGCGCGCCGCATCTTGACAACTGCAGCTGATTAGACCCGCCCGCATGGCCATCCCTCTAATCGGTCATTTGAAAATTTAATTTAGTCGTGGTGCAAAGTCCCGGGGGCTATTTATGAAAACCCTACATTGAGTGCCCACCCCTTCATTCTAGGCTGCAAAATCAAAGCCCTGCGAGCAAAGACCAACACCTACATCAAGACCCCTGTGCGTGGGGAGGAGCCGGTCTTCGTGGTGACTGGCAGAAGGGAGGACGTAGCCATGGCCAGGAGGGAGATCATCTCAGCTGCGGAACACTTCTCCATGATCCGAGCCTCCAGGAACAAGAATGGTGGCGTCAACGGCACTGGCACCTTGCCCGGGCCTCCCAGTCTGCCAGGCCAAACCACCATCCAGGTGCGGGTGCCCTACCGGGTGGTGGGCCTGGTAGTCGGACCCAAGGGGGCCACCATCAAGCGCATCCAGCAGCAGACGCACACCTACATTGTGACGCCAAGCCGCGACAAGGAGCCGGTCTTCGAGGTGACGGGCATGCCCGAGAATGTGGACCGGGCACGGGAGGAGATTGAGGCCCATATCGCCGTCCGCACTGGTGGCCTCGTCGAGCTGGCCGACGACAATGACTTCCACGCCAACGGCACCGACGTGGGCTTCGAGTTGCAGGGCCATGCCGGCCTCTGGGGGCGCCCTTCCGCCACACGCAAGCCCTTCTCCAGCTACCGCAACGACAGCTCCAGTTCCCTGGGCAGCGCATCTACCGATTCCTACTTTGGTACTGGCAGTGGCTCGCGGCTAGCCGACTATAGCCCCCCCAGCCCAGAGCTCAGCTACACGGCCACTACCAATGGCAACAACAACAACAACCCCTCTATCAACAGCCAAGCCATCAACGGCAATGGATTTGCATACGCCAGTGATGTAATCTCCCCTGATTCTGCTGATGGGGCTTTCGAGTCGCCGCCGGGCTTCGACCCCACCCCAACCCCACCTGGTCTTGTGTGGTCACAGTATGACCGCACCACCGGGCACTCTTCCAGCCCCACAGCAGCCATCTTTCCCTCAGCTGGCGATGGCGGCGTCTTGGCAAACCCTAGGCGTGCCAGTGGCGCTGCCCCCACGACCCAACCCCAGCTGACACCGCCACTGCACCCGCTAGCCCGCCGGGTACGCAGTGATCCTGGGGGCGGCGCACTGAGTCTCCCTGGGTACGGCCCTCCGTCTGGATCGCTGCCCAGCGTCCCGTCCGACTCATCAGCCTCGTCAACGTCCAGCTGCTCGTCGGGCACCAGCAGGAAGGGCAGCCGGGACTGCTCAGTCTGCTTCGAGAGTGAGGTTATCGCCGCCCTCGTGCCCTGTGGCCACAACCTCTTCTGCATGGAATGCGCCAACCGCATCTGCGAGCGTAGCGAGCCCGTCTGCCCCGTGTGCCATGCGGCCGTCTCTCAGGCAATACGCATCTTCTCCTAGGACAGACCACGTGGGCTCGGAGAAACACGCGTGCACTCCGGCACGCCTATGTATGTATGTATGTATGTATGTACGTATGTATGTATGGAAAGCTGCAGTATCCAAAAACAGAGTGCCCCCTAGGGGTGAGTGGTTATCTGTATCTTAATGTACTGTAGCTTCGGAGAAATATTTTCATTATCTACTGCATGTTCTAAAAGCTTAGTAATTAATAGTTCTGGTAAGTCGTATGCTATACTGAAGCCAGACTGGGGGTGGCTGGGGTACTTGTGCCGTGTCAGTCTCAGACTGTTTACATGACCGGCTGTCCAGTTTCGCCGGTGGGATGTACTGGTGGGAAACGGTATTGGGTCATACGTATTCCTGCCGTCACCGCCATGTCTGAATGTACCGGCAGGGGTCCCCCATTGTCCCAGTGATTTCCAGGCTTTGGCGGGAATTAAAATCAGGATTATTGATCCGCGAGCATTACGATACTGCAGCTTCAGATTAGAATCAGGAGCAGAGGTACGCCCTGCGTATATATGTATATGAAAAAAATCCACAATTTTAAGGGTTTAAATGTTAATTACAATAATACAGATTTGAAGTATTTTATTCTTTTTCTTGACTTGAAAGATTATATTTCGTATTGCAAAGATGTTTACAGATATTTCGATTTGAGTTCAGTGAACTTTTTTGTAGCTAGGTTTAAAATATCTTTTATTTTTAGAATGGCCTTGTGGCAGCGAACACTGTATTGTTTTTTCACACGGCTGTGGGTTCGAGCCTGAACGTGTGTGTCACATTAAAACAGTATTCTGTTGGGATGGAGGTTTTATAAGTTTAGCAAAAAAGTCTTTTAAATCTGCCTCACCCAGCATATTTTTTAATTCCGTAATATAAAGCATATTTTATTCTATATTATTACAAAACATAAAATGTATAAATTAAGTCAAACAAAAAGAACCATTTATGCTTTCTTACATTTGTATGACTCTGATTGCGGTGGGGAATTACAGAGTTCCGTGGCACCACTACGTTTTAGTATTTCTATTTTAATAAATTTGTTTACCACTTCTTTATGTATATGTAGGTGATGTTACTTTGACGTAAATGTACTTTATGGAGCAAAGTTTAAAGACAAAGTATATTTTATTTTCTGATAAAGGGCCTTTAACCTCATGGTCGAATACTAATATTATATTTGCTGAAACAAGATTTGAAAATGTATTGAGAGTTTTATTTTTCTGACATTTCAAAGTTTTTTCACAAGTTAACGTGAAACTTAAGTAAAAGGTGCTAATTCATGTTTTTTTAAGTGTTTCTATATAAGACCAATAAAATGGTACACAAAGCTGATGTCTGATTGGCTCATTCTGCTGCAGTGTTTGAGCCCAGAGCCTCTGGGGGTGATGCTGACCGTGTTTGGCGGGAGACTAATATCGCCTTCATCCTTTTTCATTAACCTACATGTTCACTAAGGTAATTCTGGGTAGCTGGACCCCTCTGGCCAAAGTGTAGACCATGGCATTCCTGATGCAGTTTGTTCTCTCCCCCTACTCCGGTTTGGTGTTCTCTTGCTTGGGGGTGCCTGCCTTTTTCACGCCTGTGCTGCAGGTGTCACCTGGGTAAAAGCCAGTCAATGCTGACCATTCTGTTCGGTGGCATAGGTCTGCATGCAGGTTACTGACAGACTGACATGGCCTAGACGTTGAGCTTCAGTCATTTGGTGGGGGGGGGGTAGGATCATCCAGATGGACTTTTTTTCCCCTTTCTTTTGCTGTACAATCAGCAATGCGATTATCTGTCAGTTTATGGCAGCGTTATCCAAGATGTGCGTTTTACTGCAGTCTTAGGAAAAATCACTTGCAGGATACCTGGCTTGCAGACAGCTCTGTGCGCCGGTGGATTTGGTTACGATGAGAGGACTGTGTGTTTGTGTGTGTTTTATGCAGTGTGGTTTTCTTGGAAAGTCTGAAATTTAAAACACATGCAGCAAAGCTAGATAGTAAATAGAGAAAATACAAGCCTTAATGATAAGTTTAAAATGGAAATATCCAAAGATCAGTGTTCAGGCCCTTGCCCCATAAACCAAACTATTAGGAAACAATTCCAGTCCATAAAAAAAAGCTGACGAGTGTTTTATTCAAATACAGAACACGTGCTTTCTCTCAGGTCATGGTAATTTAGCCGTTTTTAAGGGGGAATATGGGAACATGGGCTGACTTTAGAGAGGCATAACTGATTTGGATGTTTTTATTTTCTGCTGTCCTGGTATCGTCCATGAGTCTTTGTGGAACAGATTCGGGGAGGGAGATGTCGCATAATACTGTTTCTGCGCTCTGGGCCATACAATGGGTGTCAGCGTTTGGGGGGGGGGTGTGTACAGTCTGTTTGATTTAATCCTGCTCCTGTTTAAACGCCCCACCACGTAGCCAAGCAGGTCATCTGCCGTCTTTATGTAAAGATACGCCATGTGCCCCCCCATCAAACCGATACCGCTATAGAGGTCAGCGTTAACTCCAGCTGTTTATGTACGACTTCGCCACTAAGCCAGTATTTTACAATCATCACCTACTGCTCTTCTTTAACCCTTTAATGTCTTTCCCCCAAACAGGCACCAGGAGGCACCACTACTGGAATCATTATTTCAGTTTCTGTTTCACAGCATTCTGTCACTGATTATTGCCGTAAGAGTAATGGACCCTATTTCTGCTGTGATTTTAATATAAATTAATCGGAGGTGTCTTCCACTGCCCATGACATCGTGCTGTAACAGCCTGTCCCGATCATACACTGAATTAATAAAATACGGTGTTCCTGCAGTGCCTGTTCTTACCACCAGGTAGAGATGTGTGGGAGGAGGGGCTAGGTCATCATAGGGCGGTGGGGGGGTGCATAGCTCGGCATTGATGGCGTGTTCTGTAGGAGTTTCACGGGAGTGTCCCTGATATGGTGAGTTGCAGCCCTGGTTTTTCAATCAGAACTGAGGTTCTAGTGCTGAGGCTTCCAGAATATTCTCCTAATCATACAAAAAACTGACCAAAAAGCTGAGCTACAATGAGAAGCCATGGTGTACTGCTATAGATTATTATATGATTATGAAAGAATGATTGAATCTGACCACACAATGGTGTAGGTACACTGCCTCACAGCAGTGGCACCATCCCCAGTCCTCGAGGGCAGCTCTTTCCTTGGGTGCTTTAATTAGTAGGGCTGTTTTCGACTAAGGATTTTCATAGTCGAATCTGATTCGTTCGATTTTGCCGTAGTCGAACCTTTTCTTTTTTTTTAGATAGCAGCTAGATTTTTTCCATTTCAAACAAAAGAGTTAAAAAAACTAAAAGAAAAACATGGTGTGTAACAAATACCTTTTATTCATTTAAAGCAGTGGTGTAGTCTACTTTT
>JABFDZ020000022.1:16139629-16159453 GCA_019775955.2 Pollimyrus isidori
CTTTGCTCTTTCCATCCAGCTGTCCACTGGCCTCTCCATTTACTGTTTGTTTTAACTGTGTCTCCAGTTATTCTTATTAAACCCTCTGTTCCACTTCATTCCCTCCTCGCCCCACCCAAACACCCACCCAGCAGGCAGCATCCTGAAGGCTGCGTGACATATACCTCTGTCCTTCGCCCGCTAAAACACACGAGGAGCGGGGCGGGGAATCCTGATGGACTCCCCTAGCCGCCGGGGCAGGCCTGCTGAGGTCAGCCCCAAAGTCGTTAGACTGAGTCCCCAGCAGAGAGGAACTCTGGGAAAGTGGGTCAGGCTTCCGGGTAGCCAAATAAACAGACGGATGAATAAATGAACAGGGGCATGAATGTTTTAAGGCCTAGCAGATACGTGCTAGCCAGGGATTCCATCCAGCACGATTCCCCTGCCCAACGGGTTGCGGTGCGCAGAGGTGTATCACAGCGCCCCCTTACACAGCCACCGCTGCTCGCCAGGTTATTTCATTTGCTCAGGGTGTGTGTTTCCAGCACTGCATACACCATTAAATACGCACAGGTAGCTAAAAGTTATAGAAGTGTGTGGAGGATATGTTGGAATTTCCCAGAATGCTGTGTGGTTTGTACGTTCCCAAAGTGAGGAGGCGTTAGGAAGGTGTGCTGCCTTTTATTCTTATTAATGTGTGATGACGCGTCATGCCTGTATATAGCTGTGCATTGGGGATCACTGAAAGAGCCTAAGAGATATGGTGGTGTGAAGTTTCTGTGATCACATTCTGTCATTTTATAGATGGATGGATGCACAGATGGATTTATGGATAATATTAATTATTGATTACAGGGGGAAATTAATTTGCATATAGCAAGGAATATGCACAAGTGAACAGATCAATAGTGCAAAGATATTATATATAGTGCAAAAAAAGGTCACGTAAAATGAATAAATCAAGGTGTGCATTGTACACCACACCATCATGCAGAGGTATGTAGTGTGTGGTAATGGCCAGGGGTGGTGAGTGACATATCCAATATTTGACATATTTATAGAGGGCCTGTTTATTAGGCGATGCTTGCACTGCAAGCGGGGTTGGTGTGAAGTGCAGGGGCTTGTAATGTGACGTCCTTTTGTGTTTGAATGGTTAGTTTGTGAGGCGACAGGGGTTTGGGGATCACTGGGGTTTTAATGCGGTCAGTCAGAGCCTTGGGCAGAGCAGAAGGGGGCGAGCAAGGGGCCGAGCAGAAGGGGGCGAGTGAGGGGCCGAGCGAGGGGCCAAGCAGAAAGGGGTGTGCGAAGGGCCAAGCAGAAGAGGGTGAGCGAGGGGCCAAGTAATAGGGGGCGAGTGAGGGGCCAAGCGGAAGGGGGCGAGCGAGGGGCCAAGCAGAAGGGGGAGAGTGAGGGGCCGAGCAGAAAGGGGGCGAGCGAGGAGCCAAGCATCGCTGCGTACCTGCATGTATCACGCTGCATTTAACATGATCCCCGGGATGTCTTCACGTCTTGGTCGACGTATCCGCTGCTCCATGCCCCGGGGCTTAAATGCTTAAATGCATAGTGTTGTGGTGGGTCTGTAGGGGGCGGGGCTGTATGACATCACACGGCAGGTACCGTATGCTGATGGCCAGGTGCCGGCCAGTCCCTGCCCCACCCGCCGACCATCTGCAGGGACCCCTCACCTGGCCCGGCGGTGTCTCTGCTTCTGATGGACAAGGCCGATTTGAGCCTCTGCTGCCCACATCATAGGTATTTTCTCAGCTCGCATTGCTCTACAATACATATTCTACAATCTACGTACAGAACCAGTGTGACATTTATGGGCTTCCATTTCTAATGCTGCATCTCAACTAGTTCACTGGGCTGTTGGTTTGGTTGTCCTGTACCGCCATCTTTCCAACAAGTCAGTCCGCCACCTTTTTGCCCTGCTAGAGCTGCCCTGGTTAACCGCGAGTGAAGTGACTCTGAATGTCAGAATGTCTGGGAGCAAGCTCAGCTGCAAAATGGTTGGACACACAAGCCCACAGAAAACGACCGGCGCCTACCATCATTGCCGAACCTTGAAGGCAGTAAACTGTCCTGCCAGCAATATTCCAACATCTAATGGAAATTCTTCCCAGAAGAGCAGAGGCTGTTACGCTGACGATGGGCTGACCGGCTTCATGTCGATATCCTTGCCCTCACTTTCACATGCTGGACGATCTGCTCTCACATACTTTTGGCCACATAGGGCAGATGCCCTTAAGGAGGGCCCCGGTCCAGATTTCCCCTAAAACCAACAAACCCTTCAGGTGATGCTGGGCCTGCTGCCTCTCCTGTTGTTTCCATGCGTCTGATGTTCTCTTTCTGCCTGCGGCGGGTAGTGCTCTCTCATGCCATATCTGCTTTCAGATATCATAATTGTATGTAATAATCCGACACTCCAGACGATCGCCCACACCACACTGTCTGGGTTAAAAGGGGAGGTGTCAGGCAAGATGGCCGCCGCGCCCTTAGGGCCCGCGATGGCCTTTGGAGCACTAATCCCTGAATACCAGTGAGCTGGGGCGGCCCCATTGCTGCAAACATTTGACCTGACGCACCTGCTTGGAGTTTGAGCCTTGGGTCACCGTTGCAAAAGAAAACAGCCGATTTGACACGCTTCTGATTTCAGCAACAGAATATGCTTTGAGGTGGGGGGGGCTGTCCCACCCGATGACCCCTGGTGGCAGTTGGCGACACTGCGCTGGGCCTTCATAACAGTATCCTGATGTGAAAAACATGCTCCTTGATTACTCCGTAACGTTATAAACCTTTCTGTCCTCTCTTCCTTTTCACAGTGCAGGGGCTTTCGGGAATCATTTTGCCCATTAATATTAATTGCTTATTATTATTTAACTGAATAATAATTAGACGTGCCATTTAATTTCTTCTTTATGAGTAAGGGTTGGCCTGACTTCACTGTGTCTGTGCTGAAGATATGAGCCTGGAAACACAGGTCCCCAGGTGGGAGGGTTAGGGCGGGATGCCGAGCTCAGGCCTTTATTTGTTTCTTTGTTTAACTTGCAGAATAACATTTTTATCTGGATGATCTTACTAAAAATTTCTGGCTCACATTTTTTTAAACTCTATTTATTGTTTTCATTGGACCTTCCCACAGACAGAGGTGTATACGAGGATTGTATGTGGTGTATGAGAAGTCTGTATGAGGTCTATATCAGCTCTGTATGTGGTGTATAAGAGGTCTATATTAGCTTTATGTGGGGTATAAGAGGTCATATATGAGACATACTTGGTGCAGCAGACAGCAATGGCAGTGCCAGTTATGCGCAGCTCTGGAAAGCGCACTGCATGTAGCCTCCAGTGAAGCCGTCAGGTTGGCACTGTGTCAGTGTTCTGATCCAGCTTCGAAGTGTCCACCCACCCCCCAGTAGGCCTATCGACTAATGGGTGTGTCCTCCCTGTCACTGGGCTGGCTGGAGAGGCATGCCAAAGCAGTCCTAGTCATTCAGCGATAATTTAAAGGTACAATAGCGTCAGCCCTGCTGACATCATAACCTGCCGTATTGTTTTGATATAACTACACGGGGCTGTATGACTTTTCTACTCCATCTAACTTTGCTTTATGAGCCAATTTAATGGTGTTTTGGATTAGTCTGCAGGAAAACTGTGTTTAATAGGGAAAATGGCCCATCATGAACTGTCCACATGCATTAAACACCTTGTTTCCCAGTCAGACAGTTCAGCTGGAGACCGGCACTAACGGACATGGAGCAAAAACAAGGTGTTTTAATTTTGCGTACTTCCTACTGCACGCTGGCGCCCGATCAGGCAGAAGAGAAGGATGGCCTCAGCAGCCCCAAGGACCCGGCTGGTGATCCCGCTCGGCAGCTGCTCGAACCACATGGAAGCGTCGGAGAGCGAGCAGAGGGCGCGTGCGTACACTCAGACAAAGGATTAGTATGAAACCGAGCCTGGCGTCTGGGTGGGGGGTGGGGAGGGGGGGGGCAGCTGACAGGAACAAAGAAAACTCTGATCATTATGAGCGACGAGCCGATGTGAATGCATTTCGTCTTCTTACCCCTTTGTTGTTCCACCAGTGGGGCTGGAAATCGGCGAAGTGTTTCACTAACGAAGGAGTCGAAGTAAGAAGGTCCAGCTTTAATTACGCTTCCTGAAAGTAGCCTGCTTCAGAGGTGGCCTTCACACGCCAAGATTCTTCTCAGCATTTCCTGAATAAGTATGACACTTTAATTATAGGTTCGGAAGGACTGCACACCATTGAGCAAAGGTTATTTTTATGTTAGTTATTGTTTGTGTTTATTGCAAAATAAAGGGCCTTGATTTGTGCCCCGATGTCTCAGTAACCCTAACCCCACATTATTTTGTGAGATTCCTTTGTTTTGGTCCCTGAAGGGGTCTGCAATACCAGCGGCCACACCCCCGCTTAGACACACAGTGCCCACGCACACACAAATGCACCCGTATACCTGAAGGGACAAACACAGAGATACGCGCACTCCCACGCGTGCAGACACCCGGCATGTTAAATAATGAAAAAAGCACTAAGACATGATTTCTTAGACAATGGGACATACGCCCACGCTAAGCCACATGCACACACATCCTCGGGTTGTGCACACACGCACACGCAGAGTACCCCATTAATCTGTCATGTGTCTAGGAGCCGGAGAAGGTGTTGCTTATCTGTGGGTTAATTTTGCTGAAAACACACAGTCTGAGCCATCAGGCCTCAGTACTTCATGTGTCCAGCCACAGATGGAAGCAGGATGGCAGTATTCTGTCTTCTTACACTGGGCGCGGCACAAATTGCACGCTGATCGGCATGTTGGGAAATAAAAAAGCCTTTTAGTAAATTGGGCGTTGGTGTATTTCTTTCTGGTTTGAAAAAGTTCCAGTTGGATTGAGATGATGGAGGTGTAACTGTGAAAATATTAGCTTTGATTTGAATACTAACCTCTGTTTTGCATTGATTTTTCCTTGCAATGTGGAACTGGAAAATGAGAGTCAGTGTAGGAAGAGCACCCTAATTCACAGTGATGTGAGCTGCATGGTTAGGCGGCGACTTCATATGCATGCATATCGAGGACTTCTCTATGCGCTGTTGTGTCTGGCTTCATGACCGCTGCACCTTGGCACGTCCTCCTCCACACTCGAAGCTCTACATTGCCCACTGGTGGGTTAGACAGGTACTGCAGTGATTCTGCATCCGCTAGCTCTGCACCAAGGGCTCTTGAGGTGGGGGGGGAGGGGGGGGCAGATGTCAGCCCCACTCTTGTTTCAGCATGTGTGGGAGGCAGCGCTGCGCCTCAGTACCCAGAACATACGGCAGGGTGCTATTAAAATGGATCACTTGCGGCACTGGGCGGAGAATCGACAGGATAAGCGACAGAGACGCAGGTCCTATGGCAGACCAAGCACGGGCCTGCAGAATGTCTGCTATGACTGATAGGTCTCCAGCTTTGGCTTAAACAATGCAATGGGGACTGTCAATGAAGACCCACGGTGCCACTTGCCATCAGGGGGCGGTGTGCTTTATCAGCCAGAGAAGAGCAGGGTTCACCTGAGGGAGCCGCCTCCGTTAAGGTATGCGAACATTCTGCTATGTAAAGTTGCTTTGGATTCAAAGTGCATAATGTTAGTATGAATAATGTAAAGCGAGGATAAGCGGTTTGGAAAATAGATGGATGGAGTCCTATGACTGCAACCACAACAAAGCACATGCAGTTCCACCCTGCCCTGCTCCTCTCACTGCCTTAATGGACACCAGATAGCAGCTAATGAATGGAATCAGCAGGGCTTTGGGCTGCACGCAGTACCCTTGGATTCATCGTGCCCACAGCTCTCCGCTCCCTCCTCACTGCTCCTCGGAGCTGGGGGAGGGGCTTCAGTAGACCCTGGGACTGCTGATCTGCCTCCCCCTGTCCCCCCAAGTCCCGGCAGTGTCGCTTGAATATTGACGAGTGTCTGAGGTGCTTCAGGTCAGACTCAAATGTCAGTTTGCAGTCTGAGAACCTGCACAATGTGTCTGTAAATTCACATGTTATGTGACTCATATTCTGCCCCAGACAGCACACTGTTGACTCAGCCAGCATACAGGCTTGTTTTCTGATATTCGGATGTATTACACAATTTGCATCCTGTTTAACAGTCTGATTGGTTGTCGACACGCATGCCAGGCCCGCGCAGACCGCCAGGGCACCTTCTTGCTATGGCCTCCAGGCCACGGGATGCTTTTTCCTCAAGAGCACACCAGGATCTCATTGCTCCCGGGCGATTGTGTTCTGTGCCCGCTGACAAAAATGCGAAACACGCGAGGAATGCCAGAGAGGATGCTCCCTCCACACCTGGACGCTCAGAATTTCTCCTGTGTAGACGCAGTGAGCATGACTGGAATACAGAGACCTCCCTTCCAGCACTTGCTGCTTCTCTGCTGCCTTTGACTACTTGTGCTGTACTACACAGCTCTGATAAAACACCGCACTTTTATTTAGAGTGAAAAACGAGGCTCCAAACCCTTCAGTGACTATGCCTTTTGTCAACAGCCAGTTTAGCCTACTTTCCCTGAGTGACTGGATTGCTCCTGTGCTTAATCCGACCCACTCAGGGTCTTTGGTACTCTGCTTCTTGGTTCCTTGCTTTTTTTTTTACCCCTTGCAGTTGTCTCACGACCCTCAGGCATGATGGGTAGGGCCAGGTCGTCAAAATTTACAGGGTCATCTGGCATTGACTGACATCTACATAACTCCTCAGCCTGTGCTTGCGCGGTATCTGGTCAAGTTCTCCCCAAGTTTTGATCGTCCTCTCCTAGTCAGTGTTGATTTTACCCAAACAGACATCTGAGGGGCTCAGACGGAGCCTGCTGTAGCAATGTTATGAAAGGTGACACTCGTTAGATGGTTAGAGGGTGCACTTCAGGAAGGTGGTGGTGCAGAAGGCAGTGCTATCGGTCGGCAACCAGAGGGTTGCCGATTCGAGCCCTGCTTCCTCCCTCATCAAAGTGTCCTTGAGCAAGACACTGAACCCCAATTTGCTCCCAGTGTGCAGGTTGGCGCCTTGCATGGAAGCCTCTGCCACTGGTGTATGGATGGGTGAATGTGAGGCATAAAATTGTAAAGCGCTTTGAGTACTCGGAAGAGTAGAAAAGCGCTATATAAACACAGTCCATTTACCATTTACTTCAGTCAAGTTGCATTATTCCTTGAAAATAGCACAGATGATCTAGAACAGAGTTTCCCAATCTAGTCCCTTTTTGCTCCCTCCCAGCTTCTAGTACCAGAGCAAAAATTTGGACTGTCTTGCAGGGAGCTAGAAGAGAGCAAAAACGTGGATGGACTGTAGCTCTCCAAGGACCGAATTGTGAAAAACTGATCTAGAAGCAAAGATCTAAGTGTGTGTTGTGTCTTGAGCTTTTATAAACTCTGCCTGACAAAACGGGGGGGAATGTGGGGATCTGTGGGGAATGGAAAAACTGGTGCCTTTCCTCTTTGTTGCCTAAAAAAGCTATTTGGTTCTTGGCTACATTCAGAACAGGTAACAGAAAGTTTGTTACTTGTTACTGTGGTCAGGTTCCCGCACAGGACGCTGCGATGTGCCCGCCTTGCCCTGATGTGGTGCATAAGTGTGAGGAGACGCAGTCTGCCCGCCATCTGAAGCCATGCCATAGATCATCTCTGACCAGACACTTGCAAATTCTTCTCATGGTCCAGGAAATGCTGCCGGGCACCCGAGGGAAGCATCTACAGTAGCTCGAGTTACTTTTGGGAAATATCAATGAGTTGGTAAAAAAAAAAAACGTAATAAACTGATAAGATGTAGGCTATGTGAGTAATACCAGATTGAAGTTGTAGTGTGACAGTCCACGACTCCATGTGTTGGAGGTGTCAGTTGCTTCTGCAGTGTCCAAGGCATCCTGGGATCCTGCGCTACAGAGGGGGGTGATATTTCCCTCAAGGCTGCTGCCTTTCCGAGTCACTTCATTACACTCTCCGGCTGATGTATGAAGCCGTGTCCATAGTCTATGATCTTTTTTTTTTCTTCGGGAAGTTTCAGTCGTCCTCCTTGTAATCGTCCCCGTGAGCCAGTCTTTTGAGATGTCTGCTTTGATTGCTGTCATCTTAGCACCCTTGTCCATGGGGTGGCGGGAGAAGTGAAGCCAGCATGGGACCAATGGGACAGCCCCCAGGTTCTGTAGAGCATGGTAGCACTCAAAGTGCAGCCACAGAAAGCATTGTGTCCATGTTGGGTCTGTTTGCATCTTTACACAGCTCTTCCTGTGCTGGAGGCTCTCCTTCGAGACTTGGGAGAGTGCTGTGACCATATAATTACACCCTTGTCTTTATCATAGTAGCTTAACTGCGTGATTACAGCACTGACATCACTGTGGTCCGTCTAGCGTATTTCCCATCTGACCCCGGTAGCGGCTTCCTTACCCTTCTCTAGTCCCTTTATTATTGCAGAATCACTCTGCTGTTAGTGCTAGATAAAGGACTTCACAGTGAAGGTGATCGAGAGCCTAGAGCATGCTCAGTGCAGAAGGCTACGTGGATGCTTGCCTAAAGCAGATGGATGAGCTGTGTTATAACAACATTTCAAATGTCCTATATATTGGTCAGCTGTCTGCCATTGGCCCTTTAACACCAGGTGCCAGCACTTCCAGCTAACAGGGCAGCTATTCACTGGCCCAGGCCATTGGATGTGCTGGGAAAAAATTGTCATACTCACAAGCTCACTGAATCACAGTCAAAAATTTTGGCCTATGAAAAAAAAAACACACAGGGATTGAATGAATCCCTGGGCTGAGCCATGGTGCACCCCACCTGACCTCACTAACCCTCTTTGACCTGAAGGTGCATTACTCTGCAGCTGTTGATGGATGTTTTTTCTTTCAGGAACAGCTGAAAGACCCTTGGGCGTGATGGATTTCGGGTGATGGAGAGGTTTTGCAGTTTTTTTTTTTCAAACACCTGTGTTTACGGAGGCAATTAGTCAGACTGGCATGCTGTAGAATTGTGGCTCCGTAGCATCCAGATGCTAAAACAGCTGCTTAACGTCTTCAAATAAACAACAACACCAAGAAATAAAAGTGAAGGAAGCTTATCTTCGTGGGCTCCTTGCCCCCTTCCATGACCTTGCCGCCCTAATATTTGCTTTACTTTCGGCATGGCTCAGTGCTGAGAGGTGAACGCGGCGTCCCCCAACGGTTAGCGACCTCCAAGAGTCACAGACAGCACGCCGGAGCTTCTCAGGGCCCAACAGACGCAGCGAGAAGCCCAGATCACCCAGCGGCTGGTCCAGAAGGCGCTGCATCTCTCTCTCTCTCTCCCAGCACTGGTATTTGCTGACCTTTATCGTAGTCTTTGTTTCTCTCCTGGTGGCACACACCGTGACCTTTACTCAGCGCTTTATTTCATGTACAAAATGAAAGTACAGTGAAGAACAAGTGCCAGGGCTGAGGGCCCTCAGTATCACAGCACCACTTACTCCTTTTGGGTAAAACGAGGGCAGAGGTTGTGAATGCGCTCATGACCGCTCTTTGGGCAGTTAATAAAAACCAAGTCATTTATAATACACCCTGGGGATGGTGCCAGCATTATGGCGTCAGCAGCTACATCTCTTTTACCCGTTTTCCCCGGTCTGAGTACATGCGAGCATTTCAGCCATTTTTTTTAAAGGTCCCAGAGACTTCTCACTGCGGCAGCAGCCTTTCTCCCTGGGATGGGGCTTTTTGACAGCTCATAGTCACCCCCAGATGGCTCCAGGAAGGACCACTCATGCTTTTGCTGTCAGTCCCACTCCAATTCCACTTCTGAGGAAATCTGTCAGTTATATTTTTCCTATTTGTTTGTTTGGTTATCTGTCTGTTTATAATTTTTTTTTCAGGTGTTTAGTTTAGATTAGACTTGGGGGTGGAATGGTGGCTCTGAGCTGAGGGATGTGTGCCAGCAATCGGAAGGTTGCTGGTTTAAATCCTGTGAATGCCAGGAGAGATCCTACTCCTTTGGGCCCTTCAGCAAGGTCCTTAATTTGCAACTGCCCCATCCTGGGCATGACGTTAATCTACATCCAGCCCTGCAAGCAGGAAAAATTTGGAAGTTGGTGGCAGGATTGGCTCTCCAGCTACTCAAAAAAACTCACGATGGTCCATTCAGTGCTGAGGTATCACCTGCCACATGGCTGCACTCAGGCTCTCATCCCTGAGGTGGTTTGTCATGTGGTGGGTATGGCAACGCACTGTAATTAACTCATGCTCTTTACTTTTCTCTTCTCTCTCTGTTTTGATTCCCCGGGTCGATCACATCTAACGTTGTGTTTCAGCATGGGGTGATACACTCTGAGAGTCTGAATGGGGGCGAAGGGGGTTCTCTTTTTGCTAGGGTTTGCGTGCACAGCATCTTCACATCCATGGATTGTGTCATGTCTCGCCACGCCAGCTCAGACATGGCAGGGTAAAGGTCGGTGGCCTTTGACCCTAATGCCCCTTCATTGACTCAATAGCTCCATTGTGAGAGTCTTCTTTGTCTGAATAGCATAGTGATTGTCTATCAATCCTGTTCCTTCTGGGCTCTGGAGAGGTGTAGTGACGGGTTAGGGGAGATGCACACTAGATTTCACTGATTTTTATTACAGAGCAGTAGGTTTTTACTCTGCTGAGCTCCTACAATGCCCAAAGAACGGGGTTCATCGAGCAGCCAGTCCCCAATGGAAGGATTTACAGCTGCAGGCCATCTTTTTAATTCTTCAGAGAACTGTGGGATATTTCATTTTTAACTCAGGAAGGTACCGATGTTATCTGGATTATTTACCGTAAAAGCTGCTTCTCCCTATCTTTAGGAGAAATATACAACATAGAAAGCAGGACCCATCGTAATGGGGTCTCAGTGAGTCACTTGAGACAGAACAGAGACGTGATGTTTTATCAGAGGTCGGGAGAAAGAGCAGTTAAAATTTTCAAATTTCATCTCAAGATGGCAAGACGTATGGGGTTTTGATTAGGGGTGACGACTGGGAGACCCTGCAGAAGCTTCTCCCTTCTTTCTGGTTCTGGTTTATGTCACCATATAATAGTCTTACTTTTGTAATAACTACTTACTTTAATCGTGCACTGGATGTTATTTTGCATTTCTGTTTCTTCAGCTGATGTTCAGCATGAGGTGTGAGTGATGAGAGCTTGTGGTCAGAGCACCTGGTTAGCGAGTGTCCCTGGGGTGGCAGGCTAAGCGCCTTCCTCGAGGACTCAGTGGTGATACAATTACTCTGTGGACTTTGTACCTTCTAGACATAGGAACAGATCCGTAACTGGCTGAGCAGCACACTAACCCAAAGCTTTTGTTTCAAAGTAATCGTCTCAAATAACCGGTATGAGCTGTAACATTGAAAACAAGCTCTTGTGAAGTGGTGATGGGCCTGAGGTAACCGGTACAGCTCAGCCTTCTTTGGGGTCCCTGTATTGGATCGTATCATGCAGGTTGGGTCTGAGAATCCAACAGCTGGAGAGAGATGGCCTGGAAGGGCAGGAGCAGGGGGTCAGGATCACTGCATCCTCCTGCCTGTCTGCACTGCCTGTCTGCACTGCCTGTCTGCCTGCTCGCATCTTTCTTACATGTGCAAAATGTTTCCATGCTTGGCTAAATCCATCGGGACTCAGTGATGCCTTTTAGGCTGTGGCGGTAGAGAGTGGATAATTAATTAGCTGCTTCTGATTAACCTTGCCCTACATTATTTTTTAGCTGTTTACTAAAGTCCTCAGTGCACTCCAGTGTTTTCTTATCCTTTTTAAATTCCACCAATATTTCTTTGCATCTTCTGTTACTATTTGCTCTGAAATTTAATCCAGTAAATTTTACCCTGTTCAGTTAGCACTTTGTGATTGGGAAGGATTAACCTTCATGGAAAGGAGCATATTAGCAAACCATAGATAAATGACTGCCTACTGTTAAAAAGCAAATATGAGTATCGAGTTTCCTTAGGTAGAGATTTCTGGTAGATTTAGGTCACTAAAGAGAAGTTTGCATGTCTGCACCACTCCTGGGGCACGAGGTCGTCCGTAAAGCCAGGATGCATCACGTCCAACCAGGAAGTTCTCCTCCACCGCCATGGTGACAGATAGTGGGTGAGAGGATCTCCTGTCCACGGGGCATGAGCCACCCCATCATTTATCACCCCCTTGACCCCCAGCTGCTAGATTACCGGTCCTCAGCCAGTAGGTGCTCTGGGAACATGCCCCTGGGCGGGTAACCACTAATCCAATTACCGCAATGGCCATTTCAGCTTGTCATAACACCTGCAGGTCAACAGCCGTCCACTACTCCAATACCGAGGTCATGACCTCACAGGTGATGTTCTGCTTCATGGTGAATTCTTAGCTACTGTAGACAGGTAACACCAGTTCTGTTATTTCTCTCAGGCCAGATTTGACTAAAAAATTCCTCATGGAATTCCATCACTGCCAATCTGCAGTTGTGTAAATATGAAAGCAGACCTGTCCTTACATATGGCCCCTTCAATGGCCACCACTTTGAAATTTCCTCTGATTTTTACTTCTCCCTGCTCAGCCCCCCTCTGACTGAAGTAAGGTTCATTCGACCGAGAGCCTCCTTCCCGAGTTAGAATGGTTTCTGTGGTAAAACAACCACCTAGCATGTAAAAGTCACATAACACTTTTCTGTTCCTGCTTCCTTATATATATATATATATATATATATATATATAGTATACACATACATACTGGCTGATTTATTTAAAATTGCAGTTTACCTACAACCTGAACTTCCAGACCAGCAATGTAACATGATTCATTTCAGTCGTGACAGGTGACCCTCTGAGTACTGTGTGCTTTAAATGTATATATTTAGCTCAGACTTCCATGTCTGATTGCTACTCATTCATACCTGAGTTCCCATGACGTCGACCTAATTAACGATCAGCAAAGGGGCTGGATTACCCAGATGAATCTATCTGTAAGGTGCAATTAAATTACAAAATTGCTGTTTATTATAAAAAGAAAATGCAGCACACTGGCAATGATATTACATGTATATTTTTAAGACAAGAATGTAAGAATTTCGTAGTGAAAGGAGACGTTCAGCGACAGAGATGATGAACTTCAATGGTATAAAAAGCCACATTGACTGTGGAATAAATGACAGTAGTTCATAATAAATGCTTTGTATGGCAAGGCGAAGGTTTCTTAGTCTGTTTTCCTGTCTGTGATCTGTTGAAAATCAGCAGCCAGGGATTGTGGGGGGGGGGCAGAGGCCCTGAACATTAATCAGCCCAGCTGGGGGGCGTCGTTTTAAACACCACAGCCAGCAGAGGGAGAGATGACTGCCGGGGAAGAGGATGTTAACCTGGGAACGCAGCAGAAACGTCCACTGCTGACCTCATTAGAGCGGGGAGGTGCATGCTGGGGGGAATCTCTGCTCTGGGCACGGAACAACAATGGGTGGGGAGCGTTGTTCTTGGTTTTCTGGGTTCCTCCGTAACCCTCCCCTGGAAGTTCTCTCACTTTCATCATTAAAAAAAAGAAACTCTTGGCAGAGGGACAGGCAGAGAAGCTACGTTTAGTCGGTGACCCTCTGTGGCTAACGTTTTAGCATAGGCTGCATCCCAAAACAAACAGGCGGCGTGCGGCTCGCACTTTGGGGTCTCCCAGCCTGTGTTGTCCTCGGTGTTTGCCCTGGTTTTCCCGGGAGCAGTCAGAACGGCTGTCGTCCTCCAGGGAACTTCTGCAGATTTAGTAGCTGATGTCAGACACCTGCTAAGGGTGATAAAGTATAGACATCCATTCTGTGCAGGTAAAGCTAAGCTCTCCCCTGGTGACCAAGAACCAGGAGAACTTTACAGTAAACAAGTTCACATCTGGCAAAATTACTTACCAATAGTTGCTAATTAAGCACAGATGACAGATTTTCATGGCCTGATGTATAAGCAGATGGGTTCCTAAATGTATGTACAGGTACGTCTAACCTAAGTGTGGTTTTTATAGGTAGATACAGGTTTGTCAAGGCTTCAGAATAAAAAAACAATAAATAATTACTCTATCTTACAGACCTGGGTAGAGAAATATAAGAAGAAATTTACAGGAAGATTCTGGTGTCATTTTCATGTGTTTTAGACAGCTGGCCTGTTCTGCTTTACTTACTAAAAATACTGAGTGTTGAACTTACAGTTCAGTTATAGGTTAAGCTGCCCAAAGGTCCATTTGAACCTAAAAAGGGCTGTAAATGAAGTCAAGCCTGGGTTGCTGGTGCCCGTTGCAGGAGAAGGCCGGAGAAATCCAGGGGGAGATGCGTTGCGGTTCAGAGAGAGGAGGACTCACCTGGGAAAAGGGCGCCTACGCTGTAAATCTCGCCATTCGGCCGGCGCTCTGGAAAGTTTTAATTTAGCCAAGTGCTTTGCCGTAAACCTCTCTCTCTCACACGCTAATCGCGCCGTTTCCTGTGCTGCTCCTGGGCCGCTGTCGTTATTTTTGGCTGAGCTGCGAGACGAGCCAGCATAAAAAGCCCTCAGAAGCCCTCTGAGGGCCGGCTGGCGGCATCTTGTTTGTGCTGCTTTTGCGGGCAAACATTTTAACGAGCCTTTCGACAGACGGCTGGTGCATGGCCAGCTGTATGGAGGCCAGGTCAGGAACAGCTGGGAGATGTTAGGGGCCGTCTGCATGTGGCTCTGCCACGCTAATGGGTAGAGAGCGCACATCGTCGGGTCGGGACAATCCAAAACTCTCGAAGAAGACCATAGGGGGTCCGTGGGCCCTGCGTCACAACAGATCATCCTCACATCAGAGCTGTATTCAGGGGCACTGGTCCCCGCCGAAAGCTGATTGGCTGTGTCATGTCCCCTCCCCTGTCACTCATAGATTCAAAATCAATCATTGGCTAATGATAAGGTTGACCCACTCTGTGTGAAATATGGTCCCTATTATGCCCCTCACCTTAAAAAATGCAGGAGTCTGGATAATGGTTCTATGCCGAGGGGCTGTGTTAGTCAAGCCTGTTACATTCAGCACAAGGACCCTGCTGGTCTGGCTCGGTCACTGGGGAACACCGGCGCCACGGGCACTGAGACGGTCCATTAAGCCAGCAGTGAAGCGGCCCAGATGAAGGAGGTCACCGGCCGCCAGAACCACCAAGCGCAGCTATCAATTTCTGCCACGCCGCTACTGGGATGCTCTCCGCAGGGTACTGGGAGACAGAAGGCCTTGCCAGGGTCAGAGTGCAGGCCACAGAGCTTGTTCTGGTCCGGGTCCTGCCTATGCCTGGCCTGCAGTCTAAAGAGACGCAAACCCAAGCTTTGATCTACAGACTTTCCACGGGGTGACGCTGTCATACTGGCTTTAAAAAATGGCACCGGCTGGTGCCCCCATATATGTGTGTGGCTGAGGCGGAAGGTGGAGCTGAGACATCAGACTTCCTCTACGGTGTTGGAAACGTGAAGCTCAATTCCTCTCCGGTGTGGCAGAAGGCCTCGTCACAGTAGCTGAATCACCGAAATCCCATCAAGCCGCCTGGTCCACGGGCACAGCGCTCCAGCCCAACAAGGGGGCCCTTTCACTGGCACCGGAAGCTGGGGAGGCAGGGGGCAGCTACAGGAGGGCGAATTACAGAGGGAGGGCAGCTCTACACGGAGAGCCGGGGAGTCGCACGCGGCCCGTGAAGGACCCAGCGTGCGCTGCATGCGTGTAATAGGCGTGTTTCTGAAACGTGAACAAGAGCCGTGAGAGAAGCACTGAGAAGGCTGCGGGTTGCTTGTCAGCTCGTTCCCTCCCATCAGGCCTGCTGGACTGGACACCCTGCTCTATCCAGGCCAGGAATAACCCTCTCTGTCCAGCAGGCCTGCTGGGCTGGACACCCTGCTCTATCCAAGCCAGGAATAACCCTCTCTGTCCAGCAGGCCTGCTGGGCTGGACACCCTGCTCTATCCAAGCCAGGAATAACCCTCTCTGTCCAGCAGGCCTGCTGGGCTGGACACCCTGCTCTATCCAGGCCAGGAATAACCCTCTCTGTCCAGCAGGCCTGGGCAGTCTCGCTGAGCATGGACACGGAGTGGAAAGTCAGGCAGAGAGCGGAGACAGTATGACTCATCTGAGGACGGCTTCTCAGTGAGTGGGACGGGGCCTTTTCCTCAGCCATCCCAGAGGGCAGGCGACCCAGTGGAGCTCAGAGGGGTGGCAAAAAGTAAGAGTTTACCAGAAATTTCTGCAAAACGTGCAAAGCAGAAACCACAGACAGGAATTTGACCACTGGCGCCCCCACTGGCTGATTTTGTGCTTACGAATGTGGACCCCTGATCGCATTCACTGATCTAAGCAGCTTTTGGGTCCTTAAAGCCATTCCAGTTACCCACCCTGGCCCCTATGTTGGGGGGGGGGGGTTGGCGTCTGACCCCACCTAAACTCTCCAGTTTATTCGTCTATTATTTATCTCGTTTTTAAACATTAGTTATGGCTAGACTGAAAGTGTGTGTGATAGCGTGATCAGAAGCATGGGTGGAGGGGGGTGATGAATGGACTGGCTGAGGTGTTATGACAGGCCCAGTGTGCAGCTCGCTGCGTGGGGAAGCACCCAGCGATTAATCATCTCCCCCTGCCTCGTCCCTGCTTGGTGGGTTCCCAGAAACCCAGCAGAACCCAACCCCCCAGCTCCAGCTGGTCGGGATTAGTTATTTATTTATCTCCTTATTTATTTTATTTATTTATTTACTTGTCACTGCCGCCGAAAAAGCTGGCACGCGGACGGGGGGTAGGGGGAGGAGCTCCGAATGTGCGAACAGACTGGGCTCCATTGGCTGGAGGACAGCTGGGTCCCATCTGCCCCTGACCGCCGAAAGGGGGGGAGGGGGGGGGCATGCGGCAGACTTTTACCTGCTGGTGGCATAAGCTGCGGGGGGAAGGATGCTTCTACTGCTGACCGCGACCTTGCCGGTCAGCTCACACCGCGAGAGCGGGGCTGACGCCTGCCAGCTCACCACTGTGCGTCGGCGAACGCGCTTCTCGCTCCCTAACTAACGGCAGGCGTGTCCTTTATCCGCACACCGTCCTGCCACTTCCCATCCTGCCACCTCAGCCCGATCGGGGCTGTGTGTGGTGCCGCCGTGACCTCACCATATGCTGGTGCCTGTCCTATTCCGCAGTCGGGACCTTGATCCGTCCTGCCAGCCGCCACACCGGCGGGTCCTGGGCGGCCCGCTTCATTGCCCCTCCAAGTCCTGAAATCTCTTTCCAAGCCTCCACCCACTATCAAATCCCGTGATTGGGCTTCCAAGGTTACGCCACCTGTCTTTTGTCACGTAGGGTCATTGTAATTTGGTCACACATTGTTCAAAATTAATTCAGTGCCTGAATAATCAATGTTTAACCTGGGTAAGCATCCATCCATCCATCCATCCATCCATCCATCTATCCATCTATCTATCTATCTATCTATCTAATCTATCTATCTATCTATCTATCTATCCATCTATCCATCTATCTAATCTATCTAATCTATCTATTGTCTGTCTATCAGCTTGTCTCTCTCTGTCAGTATCTATCCATGCTATGTGACACTATGCTATGCTGTGTTGAATGATGTCACTGTAAATAAACACCACAGTGTAAACAGGATGTTGGCTGACTTACATAAGAGTCCGCCTGTCTGTGTCCATGCTTTGAGTTATGATTCATAGGCAAACAGTTCAAGGTTCCTCCCATCTTGTTCCGTAAAGGTAGATTTAATTATTTTTCCACATGGATTGTTTTTTTTTCCATTTATTTGTGTATCAAAGGATATTTCACCACATCCCAGCTGCTTGATGTTAATTGACAGTTAAACCTTATGTCTGTAGATTATCCAGTTGATTTCTGAATGATTATCATGTTTTTCATGTTTTCGTGCACCATAAGGAAAAGGGCCACTTATATTCCTCAGTCAGACCGCGCGCCTGTGTTACTCCTGCACAAATTGGCTCCTGATCATTAAAAACTCATTGCATTGTCTCTCAGAAACACATTGATCTGCATTGTCTGTCCACTGCCGATCTGGGGATGTTACGGTTATGGTTAGGGTTGAGAGGGTGAAGGTGATATGGTGCCTCCGTAGTGCAACTTGACGGGTTCGGAAGTCTGGCTCGCCCTGTGAGCCCTGGCCCTGCAGGTCGAGCGCGGTATTTACCGGAACCCAAACCACTTCTCCAGCGGTCACGTTGGCAGCGTGCCACTCAGCAAGGGCCTTTCCCCTTGAGAGTCGTGCAGCACAGAGCCGCACATGTCAGCGTTACAGCTCTTAACCCATGACTAATGAACAGATCGGGCCGGACCTGCTCTCTGTTTACCAGTGGAGCGCCAGGAAATGGAGTAACATCCCATAATAATAAGAGGAAGAATGATGCTGATTATGTAGCTTGTTGTTAGAGTGAGTTTTATAGGATGGCTGAAATGTTTAGTTATCCAGTTACTGCTGCCCTCTGTGACCAGACCAATATGTCTGTATCTATACTGGGTGACAGGCGGCTACTGTTCTCAGGTTATGTGGGAGTGGGTTGGGGACGGGGGGGGCTGCGCTCAGTCTGATGACAAATTAGGGACGTTGCAGGCCGTAAATCCAAGGAGCACTGTAAGCTGGATACTCCTGGTGGGGGCTGGCACCTTGGGAGCGTGTCTCCAACAAAAGGTGGTCCCGAGAACCCCCCCCCCCCCCTTCCTGCTTCCTGCTTCCTGGCTTCCTGCTCCTTGGGGAGCAAAATTCCATGTGTTCTGATTTGCCCCCTCAGAATGCCCCCTCTTCATGGATGGGATTTTTTTGCCACTGCATATAATTTCACCCCCCCACCAGACAGATCCAAACAGGCTACACGTTCCCAAACTCACCCCGCTGTCTGCTTTCTGTATCAGATGTGAGCTGAGCTGCCAGAAGATGCTGATCGGGATCATTGTCCTCCGAGGAGAAGAAATAAATCACTGTACAGTGAGTGTGCGGGTCAACACAAGCCAAACATGCAGTGCGCAGCCCCAGACGCCCGTGAGCTCACAGCCTGACCGCCCCCCCTACCCTGGCTACCAGTGACGATTCTCACACTGTCTCTTCAGTCAGATCTGCACCACGGCTGCCCTGAAACAAAATTTATTAAAGGCACATTTGCAATGCCCTTGATGTGAACTGCAGCTCAGAGAAGCAGCATTTCCCCCTCCTTTTGGCCCATATGTACTTTGGTGATATGGAAGCCCCACAAATAAAGAACAGACATGGCTTCTGCGTGTTCAGCGAGGCAAGATTGTCGCGTGAGGGCGGCCGAGACACAAGGGCTCCCCACCTCCCAGGGCCGCTTTCGCCCATCCAGCGACGAATCTTGTCGGGAGACATTATCCTTTGGTTTAGCCGCCAGTGGACGGTACCAGTGGTACTCCCAGTTAGCTACCATGGAAACTGCTGCATTTGCACGATCCAAAGAAATGTACTCAATTCCTGCTTCATATGGAGCCTTGCAGCGTGGCGTCACCGCACCCTTCTCGTGGTTTGTTTGTGTCCGTCTGCGCGCGCATCTGCCGAAACCTTCACTTGCAATTAGATGCAGCCACTGCAGTCGCATGCGGCCGGAAGGCTGATGCACTTAGGAAAATACTTTTAAAAATTACTTTTATTTTTTAAATTGTGTTACGTACCCTGCTGTCACCCCCCAAGGATGACCCAGTGTTCTTTTAGCGTCTTATAGTGCTCTGCTGGATATATTTTGTAGAGATCTATCCTTGGAGGGGAAAAACAATAAATGCCATTTTGAACACGCTGGAAGTGCGGGGGCGGGGGGGGGGGGGGGGGGGGGGGGGGGGGGGGGGGGGGGGCGCGGGGGGAGAGCGGAGGGGGGGGGGGG
>JABFDZ020000022.1:16190189-16207508 GCA_019775955.2 Pollimyrus isidori
CGAGAGAATGCAGCTAATTAGGTCTATATGCATAAATAACTTAATATCCTGACGTCTTAGGAAAAATCTGACTTCAGATTTGAATTCAGCGCATTGGATTTAGTATAGGACACGTGGATTATACCAAGTAGCAGACAATAAATATTTTTTTGTGATGCAGTGTTATAGAACCTCAAACACATAGTGATCTCATGCGCACAAACAGCTTAGGGCCTGGTTGCAGAATTACTGTACTCGAATGTATTGAAACCCTTTCCAGAAGAGGTAAGAGCATAATGGGTGTTTTTTTTTGTATCAATGTTCTTCACTCTTTAGCTTTGTTCTGTAATCAGAAACAAGCAGCTTCACCTTCATAGGACCTGTTGCCCCCTTGCCCATGCAGCGATCTTTTGCCCCTGCTGTCGCCCAGATCTGTGGCAGGAGAGTCTGCATATCAGGAACAGAAGTAGTATTAGACTCTGATGGCTTCCAGAACTGTGGCCGTGGCTACTCCCTTTACCCCCTACTTCCCCTTTGCAGCTCATGAATCATAATGAGGGGTTTAAAATGAAGAACATCTCTTTGTGTACCTGAGGCGAGGCATTCTCTGAAGTCGCCGGAGCCATGGGTTGTTCCTCCTGCCGCCCGCTGCTTACGCACCACGACCACGATGGCTGGGGCAGACTCCCTGGCCTCCTGTATGGTGGCCATGGGGTCCTCATCTGCTGAGCCTCTCAGCCACCGGCCATTAATGGACAGCACCTCATCCCACCTCTCTATAGTCACCTGTTCTTCCCAGAGAGGAAAAATGCGGTACATGGGATATAAGGTTCATTTACATGTCCAATTCCCTGGTTTTATATTTAAAGGTTCCTGAAAGATTATTTAACTACCAATTTTGATGTGGGTTATTATTTCCTTTTTCTTAATCTGTAATAATCAACAAAAACGTCTGCTTTGTCTATCTGTCCACCTACATGTAAGCCCTTGTTCAGCAGAGGATGGTTATGAGTTTGAAGCCTAACCTAGGAAGCACAGCACAGACAGTAAGGCATCTCTGACAATCACAGGACACACACACACACGTTAGGTGTGTGTGTTGGGGCAGCAGTTCACAGCCATGTTTTTGGACTGGAAACCCTTGTGGCTACCATAGAGCATACAAACGTGCAGACACACAAGGTGGATGTCAGGTGCGAGACACTCGTACCATCCAAATTTACATTGTGTGTAATACATATAATAAACAGGAAGTCCCATTCAATCTGGATTATTGTCGAAGAGCATTCAGTAAGGCCATATGTGGTAACATGCCATCGGCTTGGTTGACATTAATGCGGTTTAACTCACAGCGGTTGCTCTGTTCTTGTGCTTTGTCCCCCTAGCTGGGCCCAGATCAGTTCCATCCTCTTTGGGTAGAACAATAATGTGAATGTCTTCAAACAGCTGTGTGGGGGGGATGCAGAATAAGGCAGTATTTCACTCACACTCCTCGAAATTTTTGCCGGATAAAAATCAGCCATCAGTTCAAATGTGTGTGAAGATGTTTCTATTTTTCTCCAGTAATTTGCTGCATTTTAGGATATATCTACAGTGCACTTGCGGAATAGTTATGTTAAAAAGTAACTTCTGATGGATGGGCCGCAGTATGCAACATCAGGTCTATTCTAATGCTTGGCAGGTGTGTGTCTCACTGTCACCTCTGGGGGTTAATCACGTGCTATTTGTCAGGGTGACACATAAATCAAGGAATACCAGGTACATTGGGGGGGGGTTGGGGGAGAGGTCCACAGATGTGAACTGCAGCCACAAGCCAAGGGCTCAGCTCCTTAGGAGGGGAGATATCCATCAACCATAGCAGCAACCAGAACGTAAGCAAATAGCAGATAAGTAGTGTACTGTTCTGGGATCAGGGCTCAGGTCAGTCAGCTGTGGCTCCTTTTTGAAAGCTCTTAATGGCACTGGCCAAGCTTGTGTTGCAGCATCCAGTTGTTCGGCAGGATGTCTTATTTTTAGATTTACTTGTCCACAACTCTTAGTTTTCCTTGAAAAGCAGAGGGTAGGACATGATAATGGGATAAACAGCATGTAGCCGACGGGCTGTGGAGGTGCGACAGGGTTACCTTACGAGTTTCTCTGTCTAAGGAACGCTTGGCTTCTCGGGTCATCGTCCCCCGCCCGTGGCTCAACAGTGCTAAGATGGCACTTTGAGCTCGGCCAGGGGGGCGGCTGGGATTCTGTAGCCCAGTTCCCTGGAGGTCTCCTGCCCTGCCGAGTTCATCCCTGAGGTCTGCCAGGCTGGACAACAGCACATCACTGGGCTTGCTTTGGAGGAACCAGGCAGGGATTCCTTGTAAATCTGTTGCTAAATCTGCCGTTTTTGGAGGAAGGTCGAGCTCTGCTAGGATGGTAACTGGTAAACGCCAACTGGCTGCAGCTCTTTATTAGATCTGCCAAATGCTGTCGCTTCTATTTAAAGCCTTAGTTTTTTTGCAGTACCAGTATACTAGAGACTTGTGACAGTAATGCTGTTGTGAAATCATTCAAGCACTCTAGGGCACGGAAGTGGATAAGGGCATTATATATTAAAATGAATGTCAGTAACTTGCGTTTATTAGGGCTGACAAATTAGTGCAGTTTTCCTGTCACCGTTGAATAATCTACTGAATTACTCAATACTGAACTGTGTATGGGAAGTTTGTACACTCTTCTCTCCTGCTACTTACCTCACAGAGAATCCCTGTGTGTTGCTAATCTGGAGGGTCACTTCAGCCTTAGACAATGGAGTCCCTGTAGGAGGCGCATGTCGATGCCTGAAACTTGCATTGGGCTCCACCGGCCCAGCCTGCAGTGAGTGCAGTAGGGTGTGCGCCACCTGCTGGCTGAAGGAGAGGGCCTGGTTCAGGCTCGCCTCATTGCATGTGCTGTGACCTGCCCGGGGGGGTTTGTCCTTTAGTGGCAGTGATGTGGAAGGCCGCAGCTTCCTCCTGGGAATCTCAGCTGAATCTGTACCACAATGGCCTTTCTGTCTTATAAACGGAATTCGAGCTGCTGGTGTATGTCGTGTGCATGATGTAACATTCTTGCCAGAATCTGGGGGAGAGTGTTGCGTCCTACTGCTCTGACTACCCCAAGGGCTCTGAGGAATCCAGACTGGCTTTGGTGGCACCGGTGGGCCTTTCCTTCCATTAGGAAACTCCTCAGGCATTTTGCAGAGGGCGTTGACAGCGGTGTAGTGAATGCCCACGGCCAGGTTGGGGTCAGAGGGTAAGGGAGCACAACATGGGGCCTCAGTGGAAGCGTGTCCACGTTCTGCACCCGAGCTGGCAGAAGCTAACCCTAACCCTCCCTGACCATCAGGGCCGTCACACACATCGTCCGGATCCAGGGCCAACGCTACACGAGCCTGCCTCGTCAGGGCTGACCTCCTGTCCTGGCAACAGACGAGGCTGGGAGCTTCAGTGCCTGAAACGGAAAACAAAGTCGAGCTTCATGATGGTCCAGATGTGAAAACATGTGACTCACAATTTTCCATTATTTTTGTTTTTAAAGTGAACTCTCAGCAGTCCAGCCTATAGTTCAGCCTTTTTTTAATGCAATGAGCTGCAGATGAATGACCATCAAAGTAGTGAAATTTGCTTTAAATTTAGATTAAAATGAAATGGAAAGAAATGCAGATAATCCAGATTCCAGTTAGATTTCAGATTTAAAGAGTTCATTTCTCACGCCCATACCTGGTATAATGTCCCCTTGGTTTAAAAGTTGCTTTGAAGGTGCTGTTGGAAGGCAGATGTGCGACATGCAGGAATGCTTGCCTTCTGCTTCCTGGGACACAAAAAGAGAGTCGGATCTCAGCAGGTGCAGCTACGAACCCTTGTGTAAATCCGGGCTAGTATTCCCAGGACCTCTAATGGCGCATGCACTGTGATCAGAAATTAATTGAATTGATTGAATATCTTTATTGTGATTGCACATATGCAATGGAATTGGATGACAAAGGAAAACCACTGAGTTGCTGCGTCTATGCACCATCATACCTGCTGGATAGAGTGAGTAGCAGGCCTGGCTCCTGCCTTAGCAGGGACCATGTCTTTGCACTCTCCAGTCTCACTCACAGAGTGAGACTCTTTTAGTCTGTTGTGCCTGTGCCGAGTATTAAAGTCACCATCTGCATCTCCCTCAGCGTCATGTGCCTTGTGTTCAGGCTCAGTCTGCACTTGGCTGCTGAGTTGCTGATGTTTGCAGATGTTTATGGCTCCTTCAGCTCCCCGGTTGACGTTGAGGTGGTTGTAGGCGCTGTCCCTAAAAGGTCCATAGCTTCTGGATTCATCTTTGAAGGATTGCTGGCTGTGTGTGTGGCTTTTAAAGCTTTGGTGGCTGTTGGTCTTCATATCAGTGTAGGCATGGTTGTAAGAGCTGTCGCTGAAGGAACGCTGGCCGAGGATGTGGCTGTTGCAGCAGTGGTTGTAGGTGCTGTCACAGGCAGACTGGGTAGTCTCCCTGGCGCAGCAGTGGTCACTGGTGCTTTCGTTACATGTCTTATCATTGGACATGCTGTCAGTGCAGGGGTGGTTGTTGTGGGTGCAGTGTGAATGATGCTCATGCATGCTGTCATTGTGTAAGCAGTGGTTGTAAGTGCTGTCACTGCTGGAGCGGGTCATGACCCGCTGAGTCTGTGAGTTTAGCTGGCAGAAAGTCCTCTCCTCACAGCACTCACACTTCTGCTTCCTCTGGAAGGATGAATCCAACCTTCTCAGGCCTGTTACCAAACACAGGAAGCTGTATTTATTCATGCAAATTATTTTGCTGTATATCTGAAGGACCAAGTCATGGCTAATAACCTTCAACTCCAAATAATACACTGAACTTAATCTTTATGTGTATTGGGAATCCTATAATATATATTTGAAAGAGCTTAAGGATAATTCATATGTAATACTTATTAATGGTCTGCTGGTATTTGGTTTTAGCAATGGATGTCACAATAGCAAGCTTCAGTAGCGCTGTAAATGAATGCCATGTGTAAAAGAATCCATAAACACATTCTTAACACATTATAATGCATTCATAAAGCATTATAAACATGCTTATAAATATGCATAAAATGGCATAACACATTATAGCCATGTCTATAAAACTTTCTGAATGTTTTATGAAGCTCATCTATAATGCACTGTAGATACCTATTGATAATGCAGTACAAATCCTTAACTTCTATACCAACCAGTATAATGCATCATGAATGTATCTGTTATTGCATTATACATGAGTACATTATAGCTGACAGCTTCACTGAAGATTATAATCAACACTATAATGCCTCATGACTGTCAATAGAAGATGCCGTTATGCTTTAATGATTCTTATATTGACCATTCTAATGCATTATGAAGGTTTCTAGTGCATTATAGATGATAACTTTAAGTAAAATTTTACCCTAGCTTCTCCTGAGCAGTTTCCCCATCTGAGCGGCAGAGAACACTGACACTGGATCTGCTTATATCAGGAGACCGACAGATCACCGGCATGCCGTCAGAGTGATCCCTACCTTCCATGCTCCATGGGCTGGTGTCCTTTTTCAGATCGCTGCTCTCTATGGCTTGAACTATAGCCTCATTTAACTGCTGCTCAGAGACCTGGAGACAGACGAGGCATCTAAGTCTGTTAGAGGACTTAACTACCGCTGTACAGGAAGTCATTGAGTGGGTGAGGAGCTGGGAGCAAGTGGACTATGTGGACATACGTGTGGGTCTGGGTGACGACTGATAATGATCTGTACAGGTCCTGGGTTGCACTGACTCAGGACACTGTAGACTTCATTCAGCGTCAGGTTGTGGACCACGGTATCGTTGATCTCAGTGACCTCATCACCAAACCTGAAATGCACAGTAGTTTAGATACTAAGTAGAGCAATGCTCACCAACTAGTCCATTGCGATCGACAGCCAATTGAACGGCTTCTAGTCCCCCTTAGGGAACCATCATGACTCATCTTTCTCAAGATTATTTTCTTTGTAAAAGTATCTCAAACTGTAAAATAGGATGGATGCCACTGATTTAACGGTTTAATGATTGACAGAGAGGTTATGGAGTTATGCGTTTACTGAGATATCTACCCAGCATTTGTTGATTAATTAGCTATGAAGCTATGAAAATCTGAGATGTATTAATTGGTTGGGACGTTAAAGAAACTAGGGGCTGGTAGTTGGCCATGCAACAAATATATGGGTGGTGGAACTAGATAACAGGAACATGGCTGTTTTTGTGTAGCTTACAGATGGAGGACCATGATTTTAGAGAGGTTTTGCAGGAGCAGTGATAAGGGCCTGACCTGAGCCGGCCATCCATGTGGGCCACCGAGCCTGGGGACAGAGTGTGGATGTAGATGGCAGGGCAGCCCTCATGAGAAGGCACGCAGCAAAGGCCGATGCCTAGGCCCACTCCGGCCTCTGCAGACACACAGACAGGTCTCAAGCATGGCGCTAATGCTACAAAGCTTCGTGAGAAACTCACAAATGATGCAAATGAAAGTGGTATGACTCAGTGTTCTGTATGCGTGGGGCCCATCTCAGCCTGACCTCTCTGCAGTGTGATCTCGATCATGACACGGTCCTTGGGCTTGGTCGGGCTGGCTTGGTCTGCAGCGAGCCCATAGTCGCTCACGTCCACACTCCCCCTACTAATGCTGGTGCCAGAGCTGAGAGAACGGGAGCGACACAGCTTGGAGGCCTGGGCTTGGCTCAGCAGCGCCCCCTGGCGCAGGCTGGTCCGTACCACAAGGGTCAGCAGGCCCTTTTTTATTTGCTGTAGACATGAATAGACAAACTTGATGGCTCACCCCTAACAGTGTGATGACCAATCTCATGATCAGTTGATTTTGGTATCTTTCTTATGAGTCACACAGAATCAAACGAGAACAAAACCTGTGGTCAGACCACAGGGTCTGCCATTTATCTGGTAGCCTGGAGCAGTTTTTGGAGTTAAGAGCCTTGCCTAAGGGGCTAACTGTGATGTGATTACTCTGCTAGCTGTGGGATTTGAACCAGCGACCTTCGAGATACCGGTACAACTTCCTAACCAGCAGAGCGGCATGTCATGTACTGTGAATCATTTACAAAGCTGATGCATTTCTTATTGGCTCTCACTTAAGGCCATGATTCAGTAAATACCAGGCAATGACTGCTGTGTATCATAATTCCATCACTTTGAAATATTGCCTCTCCCATCATAAACAGCTGTGTCTTTAAATCATTAGCTGCGTATTTGAATGCCTGAGATTCACTGGAAACAGTCACCAATCAACATGTGTTAATTCAAATTAATTAAAATTAGGCATAACATAGTTGAAGCCATCGAGGAGACTTTGTCAACTTACTTTGAACTGCTTCAAGGCACCTTCGTGAGTCAGGCCATACAGGGACTCCCCATTCAGTTCCAGGATCTCGTCTCCTTAATGACAGAGAAGGCGTGAGTGATCATTAAGTGACACGGTATCAGGAAAGGAAGCAGCTGAGCAAAAACACCCCACCTTCCTGCAGCCGACCGTCGGAGGCTGCAGCTCCCCCAGTGTAGATGGTCTTAACATAGATTCCCATTGGTCCATTGCGACTGTCTCTTCCACCTACGATGCTGAAGCCCAGTCCCTGGGAGCAGAAGAGCAATGGCTCACGAAGGCCCCCACGTGGCATCTCCTCCACTGTTTTTCACCCCAAGCAGCATTCTTACCTTCCCCTGACCCTTCATCAGGACAATGCTGCAGATCACATAGGCCTGCATGCTGTTGCAGTGGGGCAAAAGGGCTGAGCTTAGGGAGCGCAGTGGTCTGGGGCTGTCCTGCTGGAACAGGAAGCCTTAGTCAGACAGGCAAGACATGCTGAATGCAGTGACTCAGGAACAGGTCCAATCCAGTCAATTCATAAATCAATTACATCTGATAGAAGCATTGCTTGGTCTATAGCAGTGTTTCCCAACCCAGTCCTCTGAAACATACAGATTGTCCACATTTTTGATCCATACCAGCTATGGGTTCCCAAGGACCGGATTGAGAAGCACTGGTCTATAGGCTAAACTTGATATGAAATTTTAATAGATTAATAAACTCTGTACTACCATTTTAAGTTTTCCTTCGGCCCCTTTAAGAAAAGCCGCTTCTCACATGTGACACCTGCAATGGGGCTAATGTATTTTGTACTTCACCTGCTGAATTCCTCTGGGAAGGTCCAGCTGCTGAGAGAGACACTTCCTGTTTCCATAGAAGCCATGAATGCCATGGTTATGAAGGCAGTAGACCTCTGGTCTCATCACGATATGGCTATCAAAGTCCTCAGCACAATAGGACTCGATATCTGAGAGCGACAGATAATCTGGTTGTTCTGCAGTCAAAACCATAGCTTTATAAATAGGACTTGATCAGCTGAACGATAGCAGGTTTAGTGATGCATGTGAGCCCACTTTCACAGGGGCACAAATGGCTCCTTTTCCCTGGTCGCTGTGTGGCGGCTCACCGGTGGGACTGGATCTAGTCCTTTTGCAGGAAGAAGAGTCCTCAGTATGCTGTTCTGGCACTTTCCAGTGTGCCCCATTCTGACCATTCACATCAAGACTTGGTTTCTTGAAGACAGACGTCAGCACAGAGACCAGCTGTTGTAGTAAGCATTCAAAAAAGGACGAGATGATGAAAAGAAGAATGGTGATTTTGAGGATGATTTAGTGCAGGGGTGTCAGACTCCAGTCCTGGGGGGGCGGAGCCCTGTGTAGCTTAGTTCTTTCCCTGTTCCACCACAAATGATTCAGCTCAAGAGATGTGTGGTAATTAGCACAAGGAGTTGAATCAGATGTGTTAAACGAGGGGAAACCCAAAAATGTGCAGGGCTCCGGGCCCCCAGGGCTGGAGTCTGACACCTGTGATCTAGTGCTTGGGTTGGGTGGCATTAAGTGGGAGTGGAGAATTAGTTCCACCTGCTGAACGAGCAGCTTTTCACCTGAAAGCAGCATATGCAATATATACTACATATACTGAGAATAATTGGTAAGGAATACATTTTTCCTATTGATATGTTGGTTGAATGTATAGAGCATTGTTTCTCAATCCAGTCCTTCGCTCCTAACTCCTAGCCAATTTGGAGAGAGCAAAAATACGGACCGTCTGCGGGTCCCAGAAGACTGGTTTGAAAAACACTGGTGTAGAGGATTTGGAGGATTGTAAAGCTTACCATGATTTTATGGTATATTATCAGAGTGAAATGGTATTTGAATTCTTGGTGACCTTGAGTAGTCTGCTCTGAATTACCAAGTGTTTTTTTTTTTTTTGATTTTAGTCTCCTTAACGACTGTCCCTCCTCCTCAAGCAGCCAGAACCAGAGCCAATAGTTAAGACATCGAAAGGAATGAATCCTCCAACTGCCACTGCAGCAACAGCTCCAAATAACTTTTGGAACGCAGTTAAAAGTATAAGGGAAATTGATCTAGACAAGTCACCCATGCAGGCTGCCTTTCCCACAAGATTCATTTCTATATCAGAAGCTCTGCAGATGTTGGTTTGGCTGACATGTTGTGATGTCACCCTGCCAAATCTTTCAGCATGCAGGAATGTGGGGCTCGACCAATCAGATTGGCCTGCACTCGCTGTCATGGCAGGGACAGGGCTGTGAGCTGAGGACACGGAACACTCCGCTGCCTCGTGCATAGACGGGGTGTGGTTCTTCATGTCTCTCTCGTGCCCATGAGGGGAAGCAAGGATACGCATAGAATTGGAGTAAGGGTCTCTAGTAGCTATTCACGTAGGAAGAGACTGAATGTGTCAGCAACTTTTTATGGAGACTCAGCGTTACAGTATGTTAGCATTTGCCAGTGATTTTGTATTACTGTCTGTTCAGAAGTAGAACAACTTTGCTTTCTTATTCTGTTAAGATGGATGTAACAGGTGGACAGGTCGGTCAATGCCTTACCTCACCAAAGGTCTCCTGAGGCGTAGTCCGCGAGCTTGAGGAGGACAGGGGTTTGTCTTCCGAAAAGCCATTGGCAGGCTGTCTGCTGGGTAGGAATGGTTTGTTATTTGTGAAGATAACTATCCATGGATACCCAAAAACACAGATTAACGAGACAAACACTGCAGTGGTTTCCAGTGACAGGCAAACATCAGTTGTTACTGCAAGGCCCAGGTGCATTGACAAGACTTGGCCTCAGTGTAACCGTGTGTGAGAAACAGCCATCTGTCAGGTGACCACTGTTGTTCCCACTGATTGGTTCAGTGGGATTGGCCACTGATTGGTCACTTTTTACCATTTGCCCTTACCTGACAGGCCCTCACCTGACAGACCCTCACCTGCATGCACTGCTGCTCCTTTGGCAAGCAGGTGACCTCAAGTCCTTGGAGTGGACCATGCCTTCTGAACGATCTCCTCTTGCTGCCATGCACATTTTCCAGAAGCTGCTCTCCTGGTTGAACAAACACATCCATGTGGTTTTCAAGGGCCTCTTTATGAACTAAGACCTTACGGTATATGGTCACTGTATTTGAGACAGTCCATGCTAATGGATGTAGTGTTATATGTACAAGAACGAAGGTCAAATTCCTTATTGTCCCAAAATGTGACTTTATGAACTGTTTTTTATGAATGAGTTGCATCATCCTGGATTAAAACCCAAATGAGTGCCTTGACTTCTCAGAAAGACAACTAATTCTTACTCACACAGTTGATTTATGGCTTTACTAAAATCATTTCTTCTGCATTGAAATTGGGCAAAATACTTCACTCAGTGTGGAACTGGGTTCAGCTGCATTTCTAAATTACAACCTTTGTTGTACTTTGATGGTTTCCCCCCCATCCTCTGCCTGGCTAACTGCCAGAGGCCTTCCAAAGCATTTCCCAGCTAACACATCATGCTTCGGACGTGCCCCCTCAGTTGGCTGTTGAGCGTCCAGAGGCACTGGGGGGGGTGCTCTGCTATGACATCACTAGAATGCCGCAGGAGTCTCGCAGCTTTACCCCGCTCGCCAGGTCCTGGAACAGAAGGCCTTTTGTCTGGGTCAGGTGGGCAGTGAAACGCATTGGCATAACTGAGGGTGGCCCTTCAGTGGACAGGCGCCCCAACACAGACGCAATTGCTTCAAACCTCTGTGAAGAAATGTCTTAAAGTAGTTTGAAAAATAATGCCTTGTGTTGTGATCAAGTCAGGTTTACCTGATCTCTCAGTCTTATAAAGTCTGAATTTTGGTCTGAGATTTTTCAGTGTACTTCTGCTTCTTTTCTGTGTTCTGCCTTTGAACACTTTACTGGGGGAGACAAACACATCTTCATGTTGCTGACAAATGGCTGAAAGAGCTTGGAGGCCCGGTATCTGTGAGGCTACCTGAAGAAGCTAAAGGGCGTTACCTGGCTAGACGCCCAACATTCCTGGGGGACAGGATCTGACGCTATTTGGTCAGCTTTAGGTGAAGCTTAAGTCATGCAAATTTATTATATAGCGCAGTTGGAAGATTGCGTTAGGCGTGTGAAGCATTTGGGAAAATATTGTTCTATGCTACTGTACTGTCGGGTACCCTGATACTGTCCTGCCCTACACATCTGATGAATCTGGCAGTTAACTGAATAAAGTGTGTTTGAGCATAGAAATCTGCAGACTGTGGTGCAGACTGACCCTCCGAGATTGGAAAGGGGGAACCCTGCTGTGGCGGCCCTGCCTTGTGCCCTGAGCTTCCTCTGATAGGCTCCAGGCTCACACCGCCATGATGGACAGATGGACAGACTATTTTTGTTGCATGTAAAATTAGATTAAATAAGATTCTATGATAGTAGATTTATTTCCTACAGGAAAAAAACACGGTTTTGTTTTTTGGTTCAGTAAATGCAGACATAAGCCATATTAAATGCTTTTTGTTTATTATTTAAGTAGATGGCGCTAGTGAGGTAGTCTACAGCTTTCCAGAAGTAAAATGAGCTATGCATGTTCATGATTACCTGAAGAAATACTTTTATCTGCTATTGGGTGGTAGCCACGAATGCAGGCTCTCAATAATACCGAGACAGAGAGACCTTCCCATCATGGACCTAATGACCTGTATCACCTTTATGGAAAACCTCCTCCTTAGGCTCCCCTTTTGCTGCCTCGGGGCCCCGTGCTGCTTAGGGAATTCAGTATGGGCCACTTCTTCTGTACAGGAAAGGTTTTCCTCGGAGGACGTCCAGTGGCCGGCAGGCTTTTCATCCTGGTTGGAGCCGTCATCGCTGGGCACGGTCTTACACAGGATCAGAGACCTGGAGATGAGGACCAGCTTCCTCGATCTCTGGCTTCCCCTCAGCTCTACTCCCTGGGCTGTCATGCCGTTCGCTTTCCCCTGCCGTCTGATGCACCTCCGCATCTCCATGGTGGGTGATTCCTGACCGACCTGCCCGGCTTGTGAAATGGGACACTCTGTTGAGGTGACAAAAATCAGTTTGCTCTCCTATATCAGAAACTCTCTGCCAGACTCTTGGCTACACAGAAGATCTTTTCATTCCCTGAAACAAATAGTCTATCACAACATGATTCAAATTTAACTGTCGTCTCAGGGATTACCCACACGGCCCGAAGTTAACCTTCCAGGACCCAGCTCCTTTGGGGACCAGTATGACTTTGGACTGTACTGTGAATCATGTGACCACATTTACCACAGTGATCCAGAGATATTTATGAATGAGTCTGATGTATTATGGGTGGTGACCTAAGCAGCCCAGCCATATTTGCCAGGCAAGCCACACACACAGTTCTCGCAGACTGTGACTTCTCGTTCACCATTGGAAGTTCCTTGAAGTCACTATAGATTTATGATATAAAACCATGAAAAGAGAACATAGTTAACCAGTAAGTACAGTAAGATAGTGTAACTGTCTAAGAGTACATACCAGTCACATTATGACGGTGTGCGACCATTTCTGGAGTTTCCATATGGAATCTCAGCGTTCCGCCATTAGGTCAAGTGAATGTCTCTGTCTAATACAATCTCATTTGAATTTCTCTTCAGTCATGTACATATTAGCGCAGATAGGAGCTAAATATAGAAATATTATAAGTTGTTACACTGACTCAATCACCCAGTTTGCTCAGCGGAGCTTTGACTTGCTTTGCCTTTCAATCTCATTTGAGCTTCTTGGTTTGTTTCAGTAGAACCTGACAAAGACAGGCCTCACTCACAAGTTCCTATTTCCAAATTGGGAGATCCCATGTCAGACAGCACTGGGCCATATCCCTAGCCTTGTGTTCAGGCACAATGGTCTTCCAGATGCAGTAATGTTCATGGCTGATTCAGTCTAACTCCAGGTCATAGTCACAGTACAGACGTAAGCCAAGGCGTTTCAGCACTGAGGTTTTTCTCTGACTGACAGCGACTGCACCCTGGTGCAAAAGCCAGATGTGTAAAGACCAGCCAATACACAGAAGTTGTTTGATATACTAGTTGATCTGCTATCCCTCGAAATGCAGGTCACAATAACGCTGTCCCATAGATTTACACTGTCCCATAGATTTACACTGTCCCAAAGGTTAACACCGTCCCACACATTTATACTGTCCCATAGATTAACAGTGTCCCATGGGTTAACACTGTTCCGCAGGTTACACAAATACTGTACCATAGGGCACTTGAGGGAAAAGTATCCACCAAGGAAATACTGTACCTGTATATTTATTTGTATGAATGAGACAAAATGTAGACCACATGTGTGCAAATGGCGTTGATTAGCGAGTTTGAGCAGGAAAGCCCAGGCACTCGTTCCCATCTGGAGCTCGGTGCAGCAGTGTGGGAGATGCTGGCCAGATGCTCTCATCGACTGGGGGCCTTCTGATTTATATTTTTAATGTTTATTTTACATTGCACTAATTCTTTTAGTATATAAAACGGCATCTCACTCATCTCACAATATTAGCCTGGATTTGTAACACTGCACTAGTTTGTATAACTGGTAGAACAAGAGAAAAGCAAAAAAAAAAAAACTAGCGGTCTCTTTAACAATTGTATTGTAATGATGTTTAGAGAGAGTTTTTTTAACCCCTACAAGTCAGTGGGTCCTTATGTTGAGGTGCGAGTCACTGAGTGAGTAATAAAGGGCGTGCACCTCTAACCTACCTTCTATGGACCTTTCATGCAGCCCAGACTGCAAAGAAGTGACACAGCTGTCCGCCTCCTGGGAAAATCATACCAATAAATGGCCATTTATCTGATCAGTGTACCAGCATGAAGCTGATACTGGTTATAGTGTGTTTCCTTTGTCGTACGACATGCAGGTTAATGCCGAAATGAAATGAAACGGGAGACGTGGATTTTGAAAGTGATGGGATGTTTTAGGATCTATTAACGCTTCCATCCATCTTCCACCTTTGTCAGGGTTGTTGGAACGTCCTGTTTATGATCACTACTTTTTTTTTTTCGATGGCTTTTTATATCGCGACGGTGTTATTGCAGATTCCCGCCACCAGGGGTCTCCAATGGTGGCTGAAGTTACTCTTTTTTTTTTTTTTTTTTTTGCTGGATGCATTTCTCGACCCACACCAACGTCCCACAATGCTTCCTGTCACCGAGTCCCAGTTGCATGGTTCTCATCAGACCCACCCTGCTTTTCCTGTCTCCAGTCTGAGTTCTGTTGGTACCCCTCAGCCCCACACTCTGCTCACCTGAAATTTGTGTTTATAGGGATGCAGAAATGTAGCGGTGGCTCGTATCTGTAAATGTCTTTCGTGCCTTGAGTTCAGGTGACAAAGTGGTCCGGAGATGGCGGGGACGGCTCTGGACCACAGTCCCCCCTGGTGATTGTGAGAATAGGCCTACATCCCTTGTGGGTGATGGAATTTTTGCCTGTGGTCGTATCCCATTCAGAACACTTAAGGCCTGTGGTCGTATCCCATTCAGTACACTTAAGGCCTGTGGTCGTATCCCATTCAGAACACTTAAGGCCTGTGGTCGTATCCCATTCAGTACACTTAAGGCCAGATGTACTGAGATCCTACACCCTTCAGTGTTGTATTTTAACACACGATGCAGAGCGTAAAGAGCCTGAGTACTCGGGAATTTCTTGAAATGAATTGGACACACTTCATATCTGAAGAGGCGAACGAGACCCTATGGTCACGCTGTCATCTGTGTTGGTGGTTTATCTTCACTGTAGTCTAGGCTAAGTAAACATGTGTTAGGAAACTTTACACACCCTGAAAGTGCTTTGCAGGTGTGCTGTGCTCTAATAAGACGACAGGCTTACGCTTGAGTTGTCACCGATGCAGTGGATATGTACATAGACCACTTCCATACGGTATTTGCTGGAGTGTGGATAAAGTGCACGTCACTTGGTTTATTTGAGGAATGGGACACCCCTGAATACTGGCGCTAAGTGCACTGACATACACGTCAAGTGGGAGAAATGGGAAACCGGTGTCTCCCTGAAGCTGGGGGAAGTGAAAGCACAGTACCAAACCAGATCAGCGCACATCAAGATTTACAGGGATTTTTCCACTTATAATGCAATGTTTTTAATATACAATTATATCACGTCTGAACAACTCTGAGATGGGGTCAAAACAAAAAACGAATGCATTAAATATTGCTTTAAAAAAATGACCTTTCATAATACATTTTCATTAGTCTGTTAGTATGCAGCGTTTCTAAGTTTATAAACTGAGAGGAAAAACCCAGCAGCATCTGGACAGAGCCCACAGAAACTGGTCATTAGTTCTAATGTGTTTAGTTTGGAAACTGAAGTTGTACGCAGTTAATTACGATGCTATGGCAATAATGTGCATGAAGGCTGTCAGACATTCTACTTTGCGTGTTTGGCATTATTTACCAAACAGTAAAAAGAGGCAATTCATGGGTTACAGCAGTACATATTTTAAAAATTAAGCATGTCATATACTGTAAACACTGTAACACATTAGTCGTGAGAATACCTTCACCCTTTGGTAAAACGCTGAGAAATGTAAACGCCATTACATGTCAACCCCGGATTTTTTGTGGCCGCGGAAGAAAACGGCAATCTTCCACTTAAGTTGTAAATCCTTTTTTTCGGTGCGACAAAACTGCCCTTTACGTGTAGTGGGAAAAAAAACTTTCGAAGGGGGGCATGAACTTTCCCTAAAATATAACATTCACAGCATGCGGTATTACAAATAAAATGCCACAATTCCACTGTAGGCTATATTACATATTCTGGTGCAAAACCTAGTTGCGTTTAATAATAATTAAAACTATGAGTGTAGTTGGCTAATTACCGGGCAAAGTGGAGTTTGTTCCGTGTCGGCAGAATTTTTCTTGAAAAACAAACCCACTTGGCTTTTTGATTTTGCTAGTGCGGCACGATGCCACCGTTTAACGGATCTGACCTTGAAATTCTTCCCACAAATGGTTGCATTTTTGTGACCCCTTTGAATCATAGCGCAATATCCATTTTGTCTTCCCCTAGTGGAGGAACGATAGGCTTACAATGACACATAAAAAACAAGGATGAGCGCCATGTCTGATCCCACAGTTGAGGAATAGAGAGGGGCATCTGGCGCTTGCGACTCGGGATTCCTGTTCGGGGGTCGCTTTCCAGGATGTCCGAGAGCACCGGCACGCAGCAGGGCTCTCCGGCGGTAGGAGCGGCGGGTTCGACCCCTGCGGCTCCCGGAGCTGGAGGAACGGAGTGCTCCGGGGCAACTGCTGGATCTGATAGTATTGCCGTGAAAAAGGCGCAGCTCTGCTCCTCTCCGCGTCCGAAGAAACTAGAGAAACTCGGCGTGTACTCCTCCTGCAAGGTAAGATCTAATCAATTTTCCCGGCTCAAGTGAAGATCCGCGTAAGTAGCGAGCCCCATACTCCGCGAATACTCCGCGTTTGACATATAACTAGCTTGGAGGCTCATCAAATAATCTACAAGGTGTTAAGATAAAATAATTTCATGACAAGATGCCACACTTGGTCCGCTTTTTGCAGTTATCGAAAATGCAGTGGTCTAAAAAGTGTGCAACTACGCAGCTAATGTTATAAAAGAAGGTTTATACATTATGCAATTGATAGTGTCAAGGGGGAGGAGTGGACGTAAACACACACTTGGCTAGGAGTCAAGCGTGGAGCTTGACTTTGCATGATTGCAGCTCTCAGGGTTTAGCGATTGCCGCCGCGGCTGGTGTCGCCGGATGAAATGTCACAGCAGCGTAATGTTTCATTTGCGCGGCCCGTCGTGCGGCATAAAGGGGTATATAGCGGCGCGGTCTTTCCGCCGTCCGAATGCGCCGTCTTGGGTTTGACAGGGTGACAGATGCGGGAGGGGGGCGGGGGCGCGCGGGAGGGGGAGGTGGTGGGCGAGCGAGGCCGCTGGGTATGAATTACGCCTGA
>JABFDZ020000022.1:16208507-16241519 GCA_019775955.2 Pollimyrus isidori
CCCTAGTGTTGTGTGAAATGTGATGTCGGGCCCAGGGGAGCAATAAGGGCGTGCCAGGAGTGGGCCCCCCCCGGCACTGGGGCCAGATCCCCGACTGGCCCCGATTAGTCCCCATCCCTGACCCCGCACAGCCGGCAGGGGCGGCCAACCGGGGTGTTCAGGGGCGCCATTGGCAGCCCGGCAGCAGGGCACCCCCCCCCCAGAGACCGGAGACCGGGAGGGTCCCGCCCCACCACGGAATTATTTGAAGGGCATATCTGATGCCTGCCTCAGCATGATTAGCACTCACTGGTCAGCGGGTTAATCTAATATTTCTATTAGAGATGTGGAGGAAGGGTATGTCTTTGATGTAATTTCAAAACAGAAGGACATCTGCCATTTCTGGTTGATTATTGAATTGATTATCAAAACTAATCGAATAATCAAGGACTGTTTGTTGTACTGTACAGACATTAACTTAGTCATAGGTGGTATAACCGGTCAGACCCTAGTTCTTTACGTGCAGTACCACCTTGTTTGTTACAGTAATATGTCAGATTTACATTTATTTCCTGCCTTTTCTAGCAGTATCTAAAAAGCATGTGATACAACATACCGCACATGTAGAAATTCATAGCAAGACGTTTCAGGCAGTTATGGATAAATGAGTTCCTTTTACATGATTCAAGTACCTCAAAGTTTAAATGCTAAACAGGTTTATGTTACTAAGTTAACCACAGCCCTCTCTGTTGAAAGAAAAAACACACCCACTGTCAGCCCTGCAGAGAATGCACACAGCCTCATCCGCCCTCTGTATCCCATCTGTGAGGCAATGAAATGTGACAATAAAGGACTGGGAAGGTGAGATGGGCCGCTGTGAAAGTGAGAGGCTGCGGGAATGCAGCAATCTCACTGCTCTATCCCCCTGTCCCCATCACCTGGCACAGAGAGACAACCCAGCCGTCACGCACCTCTCCATGTGTACATTGGCTTCTGAGTGCCGTGAGTGAATCCACTGGCAGGATCAGTGTGACGTCTTCCCCCCTCCCCCCTGCTAAACTCCACACGGCTTCATCTAGCAAACATGTATATCCGGAAAACCGATGAGAGGCTCCTCTCTAAATAACGGCATTGTCTCCTCTGTGACTATGGACTATAAATTTAGCACAGCTGCGACGCATTCTATGTCACTGGAATTAAAACACCCAAGACCAAGCATCTCGTAAGACTGCGAGACGCGTGTGTGTTTGTTTGTAAACACACTCATCCCGGTGAGTGGCAGGTCGATGCGGTCCTGCTCTGAGCGGGTGCGTGCATTTGAGTGAGAATAACTGTGTGGTGTCATGTAGAAGCCATTTGCCCTGTACTAGAAGCTCAGCAGCGAAAGGACAGACGCAGGCGTTCGGAGAGACGGCATTATGTAACACACCCGGCCATTACAGCACAACATTTTTTTCAAATCACTCACCAGTGTTGACCATCCTTTCCGTGTGACGCCGCCACCGCAAGGGGCTCCTGGGGGGCTCTCCCAGTGCCTCTCATCCTCAGCATTCTCTGAAGGAGGACTTTGGGTGCAGTACGGACATTAGGGGTCTCAGTGAGCTTTTCTAGTTCAGCCGATCGTCTGGACCGCAAGCCAGAACACGAGGATGATTTAGGCTGGGTTTGCCTAACTCCCATCCACCCACTGAACCCCACCCCCAGGCTCAGGCAGCTGGGAACACAGAGGACGTTTCATACCAGACTGAAGTCTTTTCCTGTTCTAGGGGAAAAAAACGCGCACAATTCCTTGGCAGGCTGAGCCTCACACCTACCCGCCGTTTTCTCTGCGTGTAACTGTACCGTCTGTCCATGTGACCCTCCTGTCCTGACAGTGGCCTCCTGTTTGCTGCTATCCTCTCCCCGTTAATGTGCTGGGCTTACAGTCCTCTGCGGTCTCAATTCTTGGAAGTGTTTTGTGCCGCACACTTTAGGAACGTAAATATGAATTTACACATATTTTTTACATGAGTAGCTCATATAAGCTGTAGCTCATATATTAAAAGCCAAGAATGCTCACTCATTTTCTACAAATATTTGCTTATTTAACTTAACATTGCATGTGACAATGATTTAGCAGCTGAATGAAATGTGCTGAATGCACATTGAATGAACACCCCCCCTCCCCATCCCACATCAGCAGAAAATACATTTTGTCAATTAATTTATATTAAAAACATTTCTTAAGCACATGGTATCTCGCTGCCATCTAGATACTCAGTTTCACAAGAGAAGTAATGAAACATTAAATCTAGTGTAAATAAATGTAATACAACTAGAGGTATTTCTTTTGATTTTTTTCCCCCAGTTATTTTTTTGAACCTCCTAATCCAGGGTTCCCCAGGTCTGCTCCTGGAGCGACAGAATACAACACAGTTTGCACATTTCTCAAGCACACCTTAATAAGCTAATAGGAGGAGCAAACTGGTGGTGCAAACTGGCCCTCAGGGACAGGAACTGGTGGATCCTGCCCTATTCACATGGTGCCCTAGGCGATCACCTGTGCCGCCTATAAGGCAGGCTGGCCTAAAGGGGGTTTGCTAATGCTATTAAAAACCCTGACCATCACCATGCCGACACCAGTATAGGCAGACTGATGTTATTCTGGCAGGTACGTATACAGTCATCATTACCGCATCTTGACTTTCCCCATTACAGTTTAACTATATCACGGGGTCGGCATAAAGAATTAAGTGGGAATTTTTTGGGGGAGAATATGGTCTGGAGGATGCCAAGTGTGTTTACGGCAGCCTCTCGCGGCGATGTTAGTATCTCTCACTTTGTGCATCTTTTTGTGCAGTTTTATGGCCGTAAATCTGAAAGGCTTCACTCTTGTGCTCGCTTTGCTTGGCAAGAGGACCCTGTACCCACAACCCCCGCAATGTGGAAGGGTCGACTGTAGTAAATTCACGGTATTAACAGCAGAATCTTACACTAGCATGCAGGCTAAAGTTTCTATGTACTGTAACCTGTCCTTTAGCACAGGATGCCCAATAACACAGCATATTATATGCTAGCAATCTGGTAAAGCAGCAGTGGGTATCTGGACTGCCAACTCTCACGCTTTCTGATTCTGACTCTTACAAAGTAATCTTACAGCAAATCTATTTTATTCCATTATAAACCTAAAATTAGCTGCATAAAAAGCATTGGGGTAGTTTGCAAACCGCGCAGACTATTTACAAGGTAATTAAACTGTTACATGCATGTAAATGCATGTGCATATGTGTACAGACTTGTCCCGAATTAAAAATTATCTCATGTTAAAACACAGGCTACAGTGACACTGCATATCTTATGTTAACATACAGGCTTGATACTGGGCATCCTGTGCATAAGCTGTCATTCCATAGGCTACATCGGTACTGGGTCCATTGCAGACTAGCACAGTGGCAGTGATGTAATTTAAATAGTGATTCTAAGGAACATTAACGTTATTGAGAACCAAAACTTTAGAGGCTGGATATAACTTGATAGATGGATGGATGATTTTTTAATAAGGGAAAAAACACAAGATGGTATATAAGAAACTTACTAAGCAGCTTAGACTGTTAACAGATAAATGTCTGCATGACAGAACACATTTTATCACATCGGTAACGTTACAGGTCTACAGCTACATAAAGTAAGCTGCTCTCGCCCTCTGTTGGTAGATGTACATTACTACACATTTTCAGCATGGCAATCTTGTGAAGTATATTAGATGTTACAGCATGTAGTATGCAAAACATAGCTAATGCAATTTGAAATTCTTTTCATTTTAAATGAATTTAATGATATTTTATTAAAGAATATAGAAATGTGGGTGACTTTTATATACTACATGTTTTGCCCTTCCTCAGCACCGCATTTAGTGTCATGGTGCTGTGAATCCTGAGTGGCTGACATGGCGGCCATTGTATGGGGTCTGTCTGTCATGGCCTGTCCCTGCACAGCGGGGTCGCCAGTCACCAGCAACCAATGGTTCATCTCCCGCTCAGCCTTGTGGGAGTCCCGGAAGGTCTGGGCCACCACCTCGCACTCCTTTCCATAGGCTGTCCTGTGAATTACATTGTGCTTGGTTTTGAATCATTCATTGCATTTGAAATTCTACAAACAAGCAAAATTCCTTGATATAGGCATACATGCCTAGTACAGTATCTGGTTAATTAAAAGTTAAACTGGTTATAAAAATACACTACATGGCCAAAAGTATGTGGACACCATCTTATTCAATATCTCTAATTAATATGGAGCTGATCCACCCTGTGTCAATATATTAGACTGTGCTCCTCTGGGAAGGCTGCCCATTACATGCTGGTGTGATTTGCTGCCGTTCAGGGTGGGTATTGAAGCTGGGTGATCAGGTCCCTTCCTGTGAGCTTGTGTGGCCCCCACCTCACAGCTGGACTTGCTCCCAGACATTTACACACCTCTGCCACTTCACTTGAAGTCGAGCAGAAACACTCTTACAAGGGAAAAATTGGCAAAACTGACTTTTGAGGATGATGGCACCCTATGATGGTACAAAGCTGAAAATCAATAATCACTTCTGAATAAGCATGGATACTGGTTACCCATAACACTGCAGCCAGTATTTGTTGCTGCTGACTGCGTAACTGTGTGCTTAAGTTATGCGCATGTCAGTAATGGGTGTGGCTTAATTTAATAATTCCTCTAATAAGGGTGTCCATATAATTTGGGCTATATAGTGTGACTAACAGTAAATTGTTCTATTTAAAAAACACTTACCACAAAACATAATTTCCAAGTACAGCTAAGCATTGGTTTGTCTTGCAGTGAGAGATAAGGACCTTTTTATTTACCTGCAGAGAAGGCAGTAAGAATAAAAGCTTAACAAGCAGAGTTTGATGCATAAATATTGATGGAAAAAAAGCAGGTGGGGTGGGGCAGGGTGGGGGCTCACCGGGACAGGAAGACCCTCGTTCTCCATACGCTCCTGGGGGTCTAGGTACACCACCTGCCAGCAGGTGAGGAAGGATGTGTGGCTGGACAGGCTGACCTCCTGTAGGCGGGACCTCCTGGCACATTTCTGGAACGTCCGCTGATCACTCGCTAGGTACAGCTGTGAGTGGCAGCAGGACCCGTGAAGATTAAGCCAAAGCAATGCTCTGCTCAGACTTATTTCTTTGTACATTTCCCTAAAAATCACAACTTCATAAATGTGTAGTATAGGTGAGAGAGGACATTTCAGAAATTCAGATTAGACTTTTTTAATATCTACATTGTTTCAGATCGAACTCACCTCACCAGCAAACGCATCTTTTAAACAAAAGGCGAAACTCTGATTATATTTCACGGTTTCCCCCTCTGGAGTCCCATCAACACTGGTTCATGAAAACATAAACGTTTCTTTAAAAATATGCAAAATTGGCTGGTGTAGCAGAACAATGAGCTGCTGAATGACGGCTACCTGGTGATGACAAAGGCAGTCCTGGCGCAAGATTCCACGGCTCTGGTTGCGGTGACCTCGCGGGGCGTCTGGGTAAGTGAGCTCATTGCAGCGCAGCTAGGATCCAAATGTATACTAATGGCCGCTGCATCTCTCTTCGCCTGCCAGCCTAGCGAATGCTCACCCTGGTCGCCCCCAGGGTTAACCAGCATCACCACGTCCCCGAAGTGTAACCATCCATCAGTTGTTACTGTCAAGTCAATCTAGGGAACAATATTCAAAGTGAAATTCTTCTGGTTCACTAAGCAAGTAATTATCATGTTCATATACACACAGAGACCAGTTTGCAACTCAAAAACTCGTATAAAACCAGTTAGACATTCTGTTGGAATTCTCACTACATTACACACACCATTAAACTACCTTTTTCAGCATATTCTGTTTTACAAAGTTTGTCTTCTGGAAAACCAACTCTCCTTTCTCTTTCTTCTCCAGGAAGTCCTTCAGCATTTCCTGGGATTAAAACAGTAACAGGCGTTAATATCAGATAAATAACGAATGCATATTTATTACACACTATATCTGAGTTACACAACACAGTGGCGCTGTGGTGGGGGCCTGAGGGCACCTGTGCACCAGGGCCTTCTGGGGCTTACCAAGGGGGAACCCCACTACCCCATCAACAAATCATACCGGAATTTGCTGGAAGTATTCCCCACCTCTCTTTGAGTACCTGTCTCTCGAAAAATCTCTGCAAGGCACTGGCTAAGTGGCTATCTCACCTCCAGGGGGCATGAGGTTAGCATAATCTTCTGCTACTCCAGATTCCAACCATGTTCAAAACACATTTAGTTTAGGTCAGGGGTCTCAAACTACAGTCCTGGGGGAGTTAGATCCCTACACAGTATTTGATTTACCCTCATTTAACACACCTGATTCAACTCCTTGTTTCAAATACCATACAGCTCTTGAACTAAATTTTCTGTCACCCAGGACTGGAGTTTGATATCCCTGCGGCCTGTACTACGAAGCGGGGTTACTGGTTTATCGGGGTAACTTGTCAGATTTAAGGTAGTCTGGGCAAAATGTAGGTGAACGAATATGAAGTCCATTTAAACCAGGAGTACCCAATCTTATCCGCAAAGGGCTGGTGTGTATGCGGGTTTTCTCTGCAACTCCCTAATTAGATTACTAATTAGTGGACTCACTGCCTGAAGTGTCCTCACAACTCAATTTGAACAGCTGACCCCAAAAGCCTGCATACACACCAGCCCTTTACGGATAAGATTGGGCACCCCTGATTTAAACTGTGGTACCTTAAATACGACCCATAAGCCAGTAAACCGGTTTCCTGGTACACTCCACTGGTTTAGATGATTTGGGTGTATCTAAATTCCGTATAGGATAAGCCCATTGCATAAAACACAATGTAGTTTTTCTTGTGCTTTGACTTGTTTGTTTCCTTAATTGATTAAATGACTCACCGAGCTGATTCTCATTAATATTAGTGACGTGCATTATTGTAGGTGAGTGACCAATCAGCATGCAGCAAGAACTGCAAGAACTCGGTGTAATCCGGCTCATTTTATTTGAAATGGTAGTTAATATTACAGTGGATAATACGGTTGGACTTATTTCCTTTACATGTGTTTTATCGTGCTATATTTCACCTATACATCCTTCAGGGAAAATGCGTTTGTTGAGTGGAGATAACTGCTTCTTAGCATCCAGTCATTTTTCCTCGTCCACGTTATAATGTTGAATTTAAAACGTCGCACCGCACGCCCGAGACCAGTATTTTGGAGTTAAACTGTTAATACGGGTCTGAGTCATAATATCTGAAAACACTAAAAAATAAACATTTTTAGATATTATTAGATATGATTAGATGATATTAGAGATTCTTAACGCCAAAAATGTATTTGTATGAATATTGTATGTATTTTAAATAGCGTATGACACCCCTACATGAAGAGCTTCGGCTCTTAGCTAAGAGACATTCCCAATTTACTCCCGGATGAAAGAGCTCCCACAAAGGCTGGAGCTGCTATTTTACCTCGTCGAGAACAACATCCTCACTCCAGTTTCCGACGCGTACATGCCGGCCATACGTCCTGATACCGGCCATCGTAAGGTGATCGCCTGGTCCCAGGGATTCCCCGCGATTCCCGAGGCGGATTGTTTACACCTCGTCACTATGGTAACGGCGTTTGGAGCGTGGAGAGGTTTTTTTATTTTGTCCTGTAGGGGTCCCCATTCGTCCTCTTCTAAGGGACACATCGGTGTCGCCCATGGTGCCTTATCTGCGTGCTGTCTGACTGGAGTTATATACGTATTTAAAGTACTGGATTCACATTTTAAATCTTATGTGTTTTTAATTATTTAGAATGAAAAACGAACACAGCACAAGCCATTGCTTAAATAACACAGTAGTATAGGTAAACTGAATCAGCGCTCCGTGAATTACCTGTGTACTTAATCTGATATGGAAATTTTGCGGAGGGTTAATAACATTGATTTCGAATATATCTTCGTGTTTTGAATTTCCACCAGCTGGAAAGCATCCGTATAGCAGTGCAAACCGCACCTGCTGTTAAATGCGTGGTTAAAGAAATGTATTGCAAGAACTGAGCGGTGCTTTTGGGGCATTTCCAGACAAATACCTTGAGAACTACTGCCAAGATACTACCTATGACTAACTAGTAATTAAATGTAAATTGAACTTGTCAAAAATCTCAGAACAGTTAAGGAACTCATATGAATTTTGGTTATGCTGAGTAGGCTACTAATTTATAACATTTTTTTGAGACTCAACATCAGTGTTATATTGATATAAGAATCCAGTCAAGCTAAATTATGAAATGCATTGCAACAAAAGACATTTGGTTTTGACTTAAAGTTAATTTGGATTGAACATACTGGAAAGCACAAGACTGATATTGACTGAATCTAGTCCATATACTGTACATTCAGTAGCCACTTAAGTTGGTACTGGGCAGGACCCCTCCTGGGTCGCTTGGAGATTAGATGTATTACGTTCAGAAGTCTTCCAAATGCCGCTGTGTACTGAGCTGTTATATATATATAAATACTGCTGGGTGGGTTTTATTATTTTTTTGTGAACTTTAGACACTGTGGTGTGTGAAAATTCTAGGGTGTCGGGTCTTTTTGGATGCTGGAGCCACCACGCCTAGAGCCAGAAATCATATTGCATTCAGAATTGCTTTGATCTGGTGTTTTAGCCATTCTAATGGAAGTGAACCTCTGTCTGCATGCTCTATTCAGTTGTAGCCACGTGATTGGATGTTTGGAAGAGCAGGCTGCTGTCATTGGCAAGCAGGTGTACCTAATAAAGTGGCCCCTAAGTTCCCCCCAGTATACTAATCTAAGAGGAGCTGAATGGTCACCCTGCTGATCTGAGGCCACCCTTCCCGGTCAGCTGGATCTTGGAGGATGGCGGCGCTGTGATCCTGTGACGTCACAGTGCTCGCTGTGAGCATGCTCAGAGCTGACAGGATGCTGGAGAGACCGCCGCTCAGTGCCGCGTCTGTGGAGGAAGTGGGCCACACCCCCGTAAAAAACAGACCACCCGGAGCCAGTAAACAGGCCCGGCCACAGGGCAGGGAGGGGGTGCTTGGCAGGCCTCTGCCTCGTCCAGCCCCTCCCCCAAGCCCCTTCCCCATTGATGAGCGCTCCATGTCAGGCTGGTGCTCTGAGCCCCCCGGCAGCCAGGCCAAGCCAGCAGCAAGGCCGTCTCCTGTGTCCGCCCCGCTGGGCTTTCCCGGCCGCCCTGCCTGTTACCGATCGTCCAATGGGAGCCAGCTGCAGTTGTTTTCCATTACTTTTAAGTGAGCAGGGAACCTATCACATCCGTTTTTTTTTGTTGTTTTTTTTTTGCAGCCAGGGCCCCTCTGTTCCTCTTCAGACTTGTCGAATCTGCAAACGCCCAGACTAACCATTGTGATTCAAAATAGTACCACTCCATAGGAATAAAACTGCCAGCCCCTAAAGGCCTTTAAATATAACACTCAGCAATTTCTAGGAATTATTGAACTGGCATTCACAGGCTATAGATCTATGCATGATTTGTGTTTATAGGTATTTTTGAAAAGGCAGAAAGAGGCCTTGGGCTGGAGTGAAGGGATGACGTCACAAAAAGGGAATGTTCCCAGGGGAGGCGGTTAGTGTGTTAGAGCTGGTTCATATTAACCTTCAAAGGCACGGGAGGTATATGGAAAAATCTACAGCCATAATAGTAAGCAGATTCTTAGGTTCCCCCTAAGAGAATTTCACACTTCTGGGTCTTTGCAGCGCTGTTCTGTTCACAGCAGGCTTCTTTACGTGGATCATATCCTTTTCCTGTAATAGTCAGAAGCAGGCTTTATCAAAAGGGCCTTCAAAGTGTTGAAATTTGTATTAGATGTTTTAAACAGTTATATATAAACTTGTATTTCTGGACCGCTCATTCTGTACATAACATTTTCATTATTTTTATTCTTTCTCAAACACATTTATCAAAAGTAACTTACTCCGCATGGTGTTTTATCTGAATGTTCAGAAGCTTTATTTTCTGTGAATGTCGCTTAAGAGTTTATACTTCATGCGGCATACCACTGCATGGAGTAAAACTGCAATTGATTATCCAATATTTAGTAAACAGTTTAGATGTTTTCTGAGGTTTAAGATGAACATTTGAAGATCAGTGGTTCTCCGGTCAAGATGCATACCCACTACAGTACTGCACTGCCAAGTCACTGAAGCCATAGTTACATTTCACATGTTTTTGGAACATTCTGGATGACATCCCTCACACTCAGTCCCACAGGTGCTGTGGATCTGACACCTGGGGGTCAAAGGTGAGAATTCCCATGCCAACTGCCCCCCCTCCCGGAAGCCAAGGCACAGTGACAAGACAGGTGGCGCCATCCTCTAATGGAACCAGGAATGGGTGGGAGGATTTACACCCAGATTCACTCGGTGCAGAATTCCTCCGAAAGTTCTGTCCAAACAGACATAGCAGGCACCCAGTTGTTGGGGTTGGACGCATGCAAAGATAGCCACTGTTTGACGTTGGGAGGTGCAGCTTTGGGAAGGCGTGAGGGGGACCCACACACATCGTAGGGGCAATGCCGCCTGTCAACTCCACACGGTTTTTTGTCTTGGTATTCGATGCTGGGAGTGTTTCCAAGGCAACAGGATGCCAGAGTGAAGGGCAGAATCACTGCGAAATGAGCTGACCATATTGATAAAGGCAACAGATGCCTCATCCCTCCCCTCATGGTCTATGCAGGACCCTCCCGGTTGAGTTCATGGTTTGCTCGGCTCCCCTGCAATGCCTGTCCTGTGACGTTCTTCTTGTTGCACTGGGAGCACCCAAGTGGTGTAGCCATCACGGGACAGCAGTCACGTGACAGGGGTCCATTATTCTCATTGGCTGTTCACAGCTGTTGGAGCTTCTGTGGCATCATGCTTTAGTAATGAGAGGGCAACTAATAAAAAAACAGTGTTTCAAGAGTAAGATGGAGCAGATGTGTGGTCACATAAAAAAACACTTTCTTTAGGCCTATTTTGGGGGTGTGAGTGTGTTTGGCTTGATGGTCTGAGCTTAGAGATGAAGTAAAGGAGAAATCCAAAGCCTTTGTATGTCAGTTAAATTGAATGAGCACCGTGGCCCACATGCCCCCAAAGCGGAGAGCGTTACACCATCTCTGGAGAGGGATGGGGAGGCCACAGGGACTGGGTTAGGCCACCCATCTCCCTCCTGTGGCAGGAAATGGGCGAACCCCTGTTCTAAATCATTACTCAGTCATTCTCTGCTCTGAAGGAAACACCCCTCGATAGAACAGCCTATTGGCTTCCTGTTGTAAAGCAACAGCTTTAGTTTTTCAGGAAAGGCAAACAATCCTGGGGCGCGTAAAGGTTTCTGGCAGATTTCCATAAGCTTTGCCTGTCGGCAGACAGTACCAGGGTTCGGGCCCTCTGCAGTCCACGAGAGACACCGGTCACACCTTTGTTATGCCATCACTCCAGCTGCAGGAATCCGTCAAAATCAGTGCTATTTCTGTCGGTCGCGAACCCGAAAGAGATTTGATGAGGGAGCCGGTGTCTCCAGATAACAATTTAAAGAGGATTAAGGTGTTCTGTGGCAAGCAGGGAGCTGGCCAACTGTTCATTGTCTCAGTAAGCTTCTGAAGGTAAGCATAGGGCCTGGAAAACATACTTTATGGAATGGGGGGTGGCGGGTGCAGCTGTGGAACTTCAAACAGGCAAAGGGGTGGGTCTGGTATTGGTTCAAAGCTTATCACAGTGCCGTGATAGCAAACGGAACAGGTCAGTATACAGGCAGACCATATGGGCCCAGTGGTACAGGTTCTGCATGGCCAGCAAGGTACCAATGCTGCCAGTTCCACAGTAAATGGATCAGGTGATCAGGTTGTCAGACAGGTCCATGCCAGAGGGTGATATGTTCCCATGGTGTTTTTGCCCCAAAGAAAATGTCACACGATAGGCAGATGGCAGTCAGAGAATATGGCTTCTGTAATGTTATAGTGGAGAATGTTTTCCTCAGATGTGCAAGGTCATAATCAGATAATATATTGTACGATATATATAATATTTATTATCATTTTTATGCTGATGATATTCACTTATATGTATCAGTTACACCTCATCAGCTGAACAAGCTGTCTAGCCTGGTTGATTATTTATGTCAGCTTTCTAAGAATTACCTCTATTTAAACTTTAGCAAAACTGAAACAATGATCATAGCTCCTCCTGATTTACACTCAAAGATCAGTGAGCGGATTTCTGCTATTTGTACCTCTGCCGGGTCTGAGGTTCGTGATCCTGGTGTGATATTTGATTCCTCTCTCGAGTTGGAATCGCATGCCCCTGTTTTTTTCATCTGAGGAATATTGCTAAATTACGGCCGTTGGTCTCTTCAGCTGAGCTGGAGAAAATTGTCCATGCATTTGTTTCATTTCACTTAGATTACTGTAATGCTTTGTTCACAGGTTTGGATATATCGTCTCTCATCTGTTTACAAACTGTACAAATTGTTGCCGCCAGGTTACTAACTCCAGAGAGCGACCCACATTACCCCTATTTTACATTCTTTACATTGGCGCCCAATAGATTTTAGGATTCGTTTGAAAATCCTGGCTATTACTTATAGAGTGCTAAATGGACAGGCTCCTGGATATGTGATCCAGCTCCTCCTTAAATATACAGCGGCTTGTGCTCCTTGTCCCCAGGCTCAGAACCTCTTAGTTACTCCCCGCAACAGACTAAAGACTCAGGGAGACAGAGCTTTTCAGTCTGTCGCACCAAAGCTTTGGAATGAGCTTCCACTACAACTTTGAAGTTCTGCTTCTTTAGACTCCTTTAAACCACATCTGAAAACCTATTCATCTAGAGCTTTGGTTCTGTTTCTTGTTATTAATTTTTCTGATTTCATTCTATTTCATACAATTGTGTTGTTTTTATGTTATGTACGTTTATTTTATTATCGTTTTCTGTACTTCGCTTTGTAACTTTGTGTCTGTGAAAAGCGCTTTGAAAATAAACATTACTTATACTTATAATCTGATAATATATCACACCAGATTATATACATTATAATCTGATTACAATCTGTGCACATGCAAGAACATGGCACATCGACTCTATAATTGCTCTTGCTGTTTGCGAGGCTTGTCCCACCGATCTGGCTGTCATCATGGATCAGATGAGCTGGGCATCTTGAGCCTAATGTATAAACTTAGAACTTTGTCTAAGATGACTGCCCATGCTGACTGCCATCATGGCTGAGATGGTAATGCTTTCGGGGTGAGGAATGTCTGGTTTTGCTCGGCGTGCCGCTCACACATGGGTTCGAGCCCGTTAGCATTAGCCTGCAGGCAGCGCTGCATGTGGAGAAGCGACGGAAAAAAGCCAGAGTGATGCTCCAAAAATGCCGCCGACTCGTCTTGCAGGATGAGAGGTTTCACCATGACATCTTCTTTGTCAGTTTGGTGTGAATAAAACTTTACACCTTTGTCGCCATTTTTATGATTAAGCATGTGTGGCGTAATTCCTGTTCCTAACATACTCGCCGTGAGCTTCTGCTGGGGCAGAGATGGAGACGAGCAGATCAGCATAGTTCTCCAAGCAGAGGCCTTCAGAAAGCTTACTCATCGCTGTTTCTGGGAGCTCCCGGGCCGGTCCACTGTCCCTATACAGGCAGGGGGCAGTTTGCTCCTTGTCACTACATTTTGAGTGTTTTATGTTGAAATACTGCCCCTAAAACCCCTTTCTCAAGCACTGTGGACATTCCCATCATCTACATACCATTTAGTGTATTTTTATAGTGTCCTCAGATACCAAACAAAACTATAGTTAGAAGAGCTGATAGTTTACTTCTAGAGAAATGAAATAGCTAATAAAGTTAGCCTACGTCTGTGTTCAAGTATCACATCAAACCTGCAGCCAGGAAATTCACAGAAATTGGTTCGTTAAAAAATTTAACAGTGCAAATCAAATCAATAAATTAATTGTTAAATCATGACCTCATTAAATTTAATGTGATAAAAGTATCTAATAAGCAGGCATTAAATTATTAAAGTATGTGGTAGAGTGGCAGGTCAATAAGAGAAATTCAGTAGCATTCAACAGGAGACCAATGTTTTAATAGTACAAATAAATAGCCCATACATGTATGACCAAAACACATTACAAATATGTGTAAGTCTGGTAAATAGTGTAACAATTCAGAGAATGAAATCACAGCAGCTTTAATCCTTCCGAACTTACACACGGACACGGACAAGCCGTCCTTCCGGAGATTGCTCAGACATGCTCCAAGAGTCTGTCATCTTTAAAATGGCAGAAAACTGAGGTAAACGTTCCTGGTCCCAACTGACCTCAAACGGGACGAGGAAGGGGGCTCAACAGGGTGGCCTAACCCAGATCTCGGGTCTGGAGAAGCTGCAGTTGTATTCAGGGTGGACGCAGCTCCTTCCCACGCCCCCCCCACCAGACTTTCTGGCAGTCACCCTCACCATCAGAGGTGAGACATCTCTGGTGTCTCAAGGTTTAATTCACAGGATGAGAGTTAACTGGCGGCAAGGTCCTGGGGGACACGCGCTCACGCAGAGCCTGCGAGAGCAGGGTGCAGCCTTCGCACACCGCGCAGGCAGAGCTGCGCAGCCGCTCCCGGCACTCTGCCATCTTTCCGCTGCTCTCCGGCAACTGGGCCAGCTCCTTGAGACCCTGGGTGAGGGGGACACAGGCGGCGACCACGCTCATGGCGCCCCCCAGGATGGCCGTCTGCACCACCTTTCCCTCAGCGCTGACGGAGGCTGCCTTGCCTAGGAACTGGGGCTCGGTGGCGAAGCCCACCAGGGCGTGGACGGCCTGCAGCAGCGGCCCACTGAAGAGGACGCAGCGTGCCCGTGCCGTCTCGCCAGGGCTGCCCTTCAGCTCCCGGACGCAGGCCAGCAAGGCCGAAGCGCTGGTAATCATGCTCTTCACGCCCAGCTTGAACTGCTCCTTAGCGAAGCGCTCCTTGGACCTCTCACTGGCTAGGACGGAGGCGTCGGTCAGCATCTTCAGGTTCCTGGAGATGCTCTGGGAGACCTCCAGGAGGAGCTGGGGGGTCAGATCAGCCAGGGCGGCGGTCCTGAGCACGCCGCAGCTCTGTTCCACCTCCTGCCGGCACCGGGTCACCTTGTAGCGGTCCACCAGGCCCTGGAGGGCAGCAAGAGAACCCGGCGCCTCAGTGGCAGCCAGGTACGCAGCGTGCGCAGACCACTCGGTCAGAGAGACCACCAAGTCTGCCATCTCCAGCAGCCGGTCGCCTGCCTCCACAAAGCGACCCATGTTGAGATGGCTCTGGATGTCGTGCGTCAAGATGGACAGCTCTTTGGTCCTGGCAATGACGGTGTCCCGGCACTGCTCGAACGTCTCGGCCACCGGCAGTCCCTCGTCTCCAGCCACTGGCCGCGTCTCGCTGGACAGCAGGAGCAAGTCAGCCACCAGCTGCATCCGGCCCTTACAGCTGTCACAGATGGAGGACAGCCGCCTCCGGTGTGGAAGGCTGCTGCTTGGACTGGCCGCCAATCCCTCGCTACATGGCTTCCCCGAGCGCCCACTAGCCATAACAGGGTGATCAAACTGATTTACTGTGGTTTTTTTAATTTATATTACAAAAAAACAAAAAAAACAATTAAACCTCACATTCCTCTTGGCTGCTAGTACTTTAACACATTTCTGTTAGTAAAAGGAAGCAGTCTTGCTCAACTATCTCAAAAAATAGTTTACCAAGAAATTTCCTTTGCAGTCTTTCAGAGTACATACGCTGCGTTGTAAGGTTGAGCTGAAAAAGAAATCAACTTTGAGTGCCAGTAGATATAATCGCTAGTTTTCCGTTACTGTCTCTGCTAATAAACGGCAAAAGGGAGTCTATCATCCTTAGCATCCCCCGTTTTTTGTGATAGATGTCTACACCGGAAAAGTAGCTTTCGGCATACTTAAGCTCGGTTTCCAACTCTTTTTTCTACATATTAAAATGGCAACATCTATCGCATTTTTAGCTACGGTTAGTTATACACTAAATGTTATATTTACATATATCGATATGTTTGCACAACAAAAATATTCACAGATTAAAATGTGCTAAATACAAGGAATTACACTGGCCTGTTGGATATCACTGTGAATCCCAGTGCCATCTCATTTTATCTTTCTGTATAACTTAAAAAAGTATATCCGATTTATATTCGGCGTTTTTAATTTATTGGTGTTATCGATTCCCGTCTACTTCGGAATACCTGTCTGTGCAGTTTTCTCTTCACTGCCGCGTAGTGATGTGCCTGGGGTGGGTCTCGACCACCATGCCGTTAAAGTCACCGGGACGCAGCTTCATGTCCCCGCTATACCACTCAACATCGCCACATAGATCCACCGAAAGCAGAGACACCGGCTCAGACGCGGCGGTTCCCGCTTGACTTCCAGCCTCCTCTCTTTCATGCACAGTCCCGTAAGTAGAAATGGGTCTGTTTGCAGTCGCAGTTCCATGTGCATGTCTTATCTCCGCGTGAGCATGCTGCCCGCCGCCGCAGACTTTCGCTTTTGGTATCCATTACTTGGGTTCGGCCACCCCGTGGAACCGGTGCCAGCTCGGAAAGCAGAACCACCCCCTTCCCTCGGCAACTTTCACCCGGATCGCCGAGCCGAGAAAGACTCGCAGAGCCGCAGCGCCGCGATCCCCAGCTGGGCTCCCGCTACATCGTATATGTCAGGAAGCGGCGGAGGGTGTGGCCGCCGCTCGCATTTAACGCCAAGAGGAAGCCGGCGGCGCGTTCCGGCCGTCCCCGCGTCCCAGTCCCCGTTACACGCGGACCGAGAGTGTCTCCGGCGGCGCCGCGGTGTAGCGCGATGTCTGCGGGTCTCAGAGGTCGCAGCTTTTCTAGCCAGCAGTTATGCCTGGTCGAGGGCCCACCGTGGGAACATCCTACTACTTACCGGCACGGGAGTTCGGGGCTTTTTTACGGCTCACACTCAGCATGTCACCCTCACCAGGGTCAGGGCTGCCACTCCCGCATCTGGCGTGACACTCTCGCCTTCAGACTCTCATGCAAGGAGTTTTACGGAAAATCTATATTATTCCATTATAAACCTAAAAGCAGCTGCATCGAAAGTGCTGGGTTAGTCTGCAACCCCTACAGATTATTTATAGGGTAATAAAACTCATACAAACACGTAATTATCTGTCTGTACAGACTTATCTAGATTTGAAAATATCACGTTAATCAGCCAACCGAAGCCCTGGGTTACTTCCTCGCTTATTTTTTGCGAAAATGCATAAAGGTTTATTGAACATCAGGGCACTTGATGTTCAAACAGCTGCACTTCGTGTCTTAGTGAGTCATGGTATTTGTGGTAGCCTCATATCAGCTTTATTTTTCTGGTGCACGTTCTCACTTTCGATTGTACCGTGCTGAAAATTAATTATATTAATCAATGTGCAGAAATGATTCGTATCATTTTTTCATAAGAAATTTAATCTTGTCAACTTCCTTTTTTTCAGAATGTGCATATCTATAGTTTCGATGCTAGTGGTGTTTAATAATTAGCCTATGTAATCCTGGGTTGTTCCCCGCCTCGTGCCCGTAGCTTCCGGGATCGGCTCCGGACCCCCGCGACCCAGAAGGGTAAGCGTTCGGAAAATGGATGAATGTATTGAAATTGTATATGCAGTTATGAGAAAAGGTTGCGTACAGAGTGTGTCTTCAAATTATCCGGATTTCTGCACGAATGACTCATAATATGTGATATAAAATCATATATAATCTGTTATTTTAAATTACCGTGTATTTCATGAGCAAATGGTTTAACCAATCAAGGTTATTGATATTAGTTTGTGAACTTGCATATTCAGCAGCTCGTCCTTGCTAATGACGTTGCTCTCCGTCGTTGCTGCACTGTGCGCGGGAGGCATTGCAGCCCATTCCTCTTTACAAACGTGTTTTATTTTATTTTTAGCTTAAACTGCCTACTTCAGGTCACTACTCGGCATTTTAGTGTAACTGAGGTTAGAATTTTAACTTGTCCATTCTAAACTGTGTTTTTTTGAGCCACTCATCTATTTATCTCTGTGGTATTGATCATTTTCTGAGATTTTGATTTTGGAATGTAGTGTTTAGTTCTGTTCGAACATAATGTCGAGTACATTTACCAGAAAGTTTTTCTAATCTGGTCCAGTGCTTTGGATCATCCAGGTCTTGAGTAAACTGAAAAATAAGTGGCAACATTTATTTTTTGAGAGCAGTGGTAGTATAGTGATTTCCTCTGTGGCAAATTCATTTGGACACAATTCTTGTTTGGTAGTTTTCTTACGGTTCACTCATTAAGCGCTTATGAATCATGCTGCGGCTCCTAGCTTGAGGGTTCCAGGACATGTCTTTGTACTGACCTCTGTAGGATGCCCATTCCTACGAAAGATCAAAAGTGCAGAATCTCTGTCATTTCTAAGCTTTCTGCTAGACTGTGGAGGCCTAAGTCTTTAGAAATCTTTTATTAACTTTGTACTTTATTATGCAGTTAACATTTTTTTCTGAGGTCATCTGAAATGACTTTGGATCAGACTGGATCAGAATCATTACATTTGAACAGAACTTTGCTGCTACTGCTAACAATGGGCTGCTGACCAACATGAGGCATGGAGTGGCCATTGGGAACTTTGCTCATTCTCCCGCTCTGGCCTGGTGGGGGACATTCGGTCGATTTGGCAACCCCCCCCCCCACCACCACCTCTCCAGTCAGCAACTTTATCTACCAAGGCACTCCTCTGGCAAATTCTCGGGTTGCCCCTGACCAATATTGTGGTTTGATTCCAGTTATCCTGTTTCAATTATTCCTAGAGATTGATATATTATTTTCCTTGAATAGTCATGATTGTTCAAACCATTTGTTAAATGACGATGTAGTAAAACGTGTGTGTGCTAAAACCTGAGATGGTCATATTACTTTTTTGCAGCCATTTCTCGAGATGTACAGATAAGTTGAAAAATATTTTTTTGTACAATTACAATAAAATATAATTTTTGATAACTGTTCTCATAAGCAAGTCACAATAAAGAGTATTCTCTATCTAATGGTGTGTTTATGCTTGAAATTATTTCCATGCTCTGTATTTTAGCTGTGCTCAACCTCTCCTTGGGGAAGACAATGTATTGTAATGCCAGGGCTGGGTCAAGGACAATCCCAGTGCAGCTTACTGACAACAAGAGATTTTTTTTATTACAAATTAAACTCAGAAATGATAGAAACGAAGGGAACCATGAGGGGTCTAACAAAGGAGAAACTAAGGCTAGAATTAGAACAGAGAGAGAGTCTCACTCTGGTAATGCATGCAACCCAAAATGCATGTCAAATGTACACCAACAAACAAACGCTACACTAAACAGACGCACCTCAACAATAACCAGCAAAGGAACATGCCAAGGGTGCATGTATCCGCAAGTAAGAAGGGTAGGAAAGAAACATGCTGCTGACAAACCAAACAGGCCAGTGGCAGGACCGTGAGGTACTTTAATGTTCGTCCGCAAGTGCCTTTGGCAGCGACCGTGAGAGCGAGTCAGACTTCCGTGCTTGAGCTGCACAGCTGTAGAGAGCCTTCTGTGCCTGTGGGTGGAGGCTCCTGTAAGGGAGCCACGCTGTTTCTGTTGAGCAGACCGCTTGCGAAGCTGCTCCCTGGGTGTGCAAACGAATGGATTTTTATAGTCAGAGTCACAGATGATGAGGCTCACATGTAAATGGGGGATCAGTGTACTGTACCATGCAGTGCCGTGCCGTATCACTGCAGTGCCGTGCCGTATCGGTCCAGTTCACCTGCTGCAGGAGCATCCAGTGTCTCCGCTGGCATGGTGCTTTGCAAAATATAGCATTGTTGATCTGACATTTTGAATATCAGCCCAATGGATAGGAAGTGAGGACTCCTTTTAGGCTATTTAGGTTTTCTAAGGTTATTGGTTCCTTGGTGTTTTACAGAGATTATCCAGGTCAGAAAAAGCAAATTACAATGGGACAGATTATTGTAGCAGCATGGCGATGGGACACAAGACACCCGGAAGCATAAATGAAAGGACTGTGAAAAGAGAAGTGAAGATTAGCAAAACTTCTTGTTGAGGGTCACAGTTTAATCGCCCCCACAGCCCTTACTCCCACACCAACCAAAAGAATGACCAGCATCCCCCCCAGACATTCCAGGGAGAGGCAGGAAACCCAACACATACAGTAACAGCAGCTGAGCCATGTGTCTCAGCAGGGTCAGTGCAGTATAATAGCATGAGCCGTGTGGATTCTAGGCTATCCATTCATTCTTATTGCCTGTTCATTATAACACAGGGCACAATGAGCCATGTGCATCTCCTACGGTGTCAGTATGTGCATTTCCTTGGACTGCACACGTTGAGTGAACTTATACATCTCATCCACAGAGAGAGAGCCAGGTGCCGGTAGTGAACCTGCTGTCTCTGGCATCTAGATCATCTTTTATGAAAATAATTTTCATGTATTTATATATCACATTTTAAAAGGTAATTTCTTTAAGCTAAAGCCTGTTGTAATAGTTATATCCTTCGGTGCAGAAACACAAATGCAAAAGACTGCTATATTCTCCGTCTTTAGAGCATGGTGACCTACGTCCATTTGTATTTCAACTGAGACGGTGCAGGAGAACTAGCACCCCCGAGACACGCCCCACGTGAACTGACGCGGAAAAAACGATCAGCCAATCAGCGCCGTACAGCTGTAAAAGATGGCGACTTCCTTATGGAGATGTTCTTGTGTGCTGTTGTGTTTAGCTTTAATTTGTGTTCTGGCACTTGAGAATGACAAAAGTAAAAAGCCTAAAAAGAAGAAAGATATCCGCGACTACAATGACGCGGATATGGCCAGACTGTTGGAGGAATGGGAGGTAAGTTATCCATCTTGTTTTTGCAAGTCAGGATCTTTGCAGTTTGTCGCTTGCGGCTTAAATTGCACATTTTGTGTCTGTCTGAAATATATATTTAATTATTTTCCAATTTCATTTATTTCATTTAGTTTGGTGACGTGTACAGTGTGCTTGTCCTAGTACGCCGGTACTTCTGACAATGAAATGTTGATAGACACGTGTTGGAAATTTCGCATTGCTACCTTGATCCGAACTGCATAAGCCAAAAATGGAGTGAAACCTCTTTCTTTTGTTGGCTTGCCTATACCATGGACAACCGTTATCTGAATTTCTTAAAAATTAATTAATGTTGGCCTTATTGCTTTCTTTGTTCCCCGTCTTCTCTTCGTTTTTGCTCCTTTTTTTATCACATTCACCTTCTAATTTGTGAGATGTTTGTTGAAAATGTTAAGGCTTTAACACTCTAGTATATAAAGCCTAATTTTCCCTCTGAATGTTTTGGTTAATTCTGTTCGCTGATTAAGTCGGTATAGTTTTTTCCCTTATTCCAGGTGTATTGTATATCCCGTTTGTCTTTAAAATGCTTTCTCTGTGTTGCACGGTCTGCAGAAAGATGATGACATCGAAGAGGGGGACCTTCCAGAGCACAAAAGACAGCCCCCAACAATTGATTTCTCAAAAATTGACGCTTCAAAGCCTGAGGAGCTCCTTAAAATGAGCAAGAAAGGAAAAACTTTGATGGTGTTTGCCACCATATCTGGAAACCCCACCGAGAAGGAGACTGAAGAAATTTCAAGCCTCTGGCAGGGCAGCCTTTTCAATGCCAACTTCGATGTTCAGAGGTGTGATAGAACCCTGCTCTCTCTCGAGTGATGAGATGCTGCTTTTTAGGGGGTATGCAGAAAGGTTGCTAGAATTAATGTTATATTTATAGCACGTTAAATTATTATTTCCACATACCTTACATAAGCAATAGGGAGCCTCTACAGCCACCACTGTGTAGCCCCCACCTGGATGCGGTGATTATGAGGCCAGATTTGAAAGGGCCACAGTGGGTGATTTCAGCCAGGATATCAGGGTGTCACCCCTACTACTTTGGAAGATGCCCAGGGATCTTTTATGACGTCAGAGAGTCAGGGCCTCAGTTTTCCATGCCATCGCCAGTGCAGCACCATTTTTAGAGCACAGCATCCCCCTCACTACACTGGGATCCACACCAACCACAGGATGGGCTCCCCCTACTGGCCACACCAACACTTCTCCCAGCAGCAACCCAACTTTCCTAGTTGGTCTCCCATTCAAGTACTGGCCAGGCCCAAACCTGCAAGGATTAGCTGGTCTGAACAGCAGGTGGTATGACTGCTGACACCTAGTGCAGTACTGAGCATAGGCCGCCAAGCCTCCTTCCTCACCCCTTATTTTTTATAGGTAAAATTTTTAGTTTAGAACAAAATACAGTGGTACCTCATTTTTCGAACTCATTAGAACTCAAATGTAGAACCAACCAATTCGAAAAAACATTACCTAGAGGTTGATCTGAATCTCAGAAGTCAAACCGTAAACGCCAATCCTAAAGTAACTTTTACGTGCTGGGAAATGAGTCACGCTGCTCATCTCTCAGCGGAAACAAAGGGTAAAGCTTCAGTCTCTACCTTGCATTCGCCGTGATAGTACATGTTTTCACTAGCTAAATACATACATTTAGACAATGAAAGACAGTAATAGCAATTATTGTATAATAAAATACATTTTAAAATAAATATTTATTATTCATTATTTTAATATTAATAAACCATTATTACATGTAATTACAATATTGTTGTGCCAAGGGGGGACGGGGTAGAGACGAAGGTGCAAAAGTCAGGATATCTGGGAATACGGGGTTTAATTACAAGTAAGGCAGGCAAAACGCAGACGGACAATACAATGACCAGACTGGGCAAGCAAACTGAAACGCGGGCGAAATACATAGGACTAATGACGACAACCAGAAAAAACTGATCACACAGGGATTCAACACAGGGTTAACGAGGGGACATGGCACATGGAAGGAGCGGACATTTGGGGCCTGATGCATTGTTTGGATACATTTATTTTCTTACTTTACAGATTACTGTTTTGATAAATGTGCTTAGATATGCTTAGTACAGTATATGCTCCTCTTGTTTTATCTGGTTTCGTTTTGTTTTTAAATGCTAGAAAAAACATATTTAGGTGTAATTTTTTTGGGGCCAGGAACCAATTAAATGGTTCTCCATTATTTCTTATGGGGAAAATTCGATCAGGATTAGGATTAGGATGCTCTCCGGAGTTCTGAATGGATCAAGTTAGAGTTTTGAGGTACCACTGTTTAACTACATTCTGAATATGAATGATCCCCATGGTGAAATTCTTTTTACAACTCACCCAGGTTGCTCTCTGTAGGTGAGAAGAAGCTGACTGTGAAGGGCAGCCACCCACAGCAGCACCCAGGGAGCTGGGAGTTAAGGGCCTTGATCATGCTCAAACGAGCAACCTTCTGATCACAGGGACAGAGGCTTAGCCCACTGAGTCACATATTTTCAAGCTTATTGATTTGTATTGGCAATCCTCAACACATACCATAGATGTTCGTGGCCTTCTGTTCTAATAAGCTGCAGTGAACATGTGATGGTTCAGTCAGTGAGCGATCTTGTGTTTTCCCCCCAGGTTTGTAGTGGGTTCTAACAGAGTCATCTTCATGCTACGTGATGGAGGTTATGCCTGGGAGGTGAAGGACTTCCTTGTGGCACAGGATCGCTGCGCAGATGTGACTGTGGAGGGTCAGGTGTACCCTGGGAAGGCAGCGAAGAAAGAAGACAAGGCGAAGGCTAGCAATGATATCAAACCGAAAAACAATAGCAAAAACAAGGAGAAGACAGGGAACAAAGAGACCAATAAGGCCAACAAACAGAGACAGGAGCTCTGACACCGCTGTTTGACCATTCAGAGGAATTCTGGGATAGTGTGAAGCTAACACTTATGAACATCCGAGAGTGCTGTACACGTTGCAAAGTTCACCTTCTTCCATACTTGAATGATTCACCAGTGTTGCTGCGGTCTAGATCAAGTTCAGCTTTTTGTTTGGTTTCCTGTACTTGTATAAGCTTTTGTTTCAGTTTTTTTTCGTAACCTAGAACAGAAACTTTCCACTATGTAAGTACATCACACGTTTATGGAATCTGAAGATGATCTGAATTCACATTTCAGTTTGTATATGTGAAGCGATTGGTTTCAGAGAATCTGTCATGACTGTATCCATCTCTGCATACTGAATGTTTTCAACTTAGGCAGCAGTGCTACACAGTACAGTTTTGAAATAAAGACTTTTTAAAAATAAAATTTAAAAAGCTGTTGATGCAGAAGCCTTTTGCTTTTTCAATGAAAGTAAAAGGAGCGTCATTTTAAAAAGAATTTATTTGAGCAAAGTCATTTGTACATTTGCAGTCTGAACAGAAAGCACACTGGTTGCAGGTTTGGTTGATTGTGGTCCACCAACCCACTGACTTTAGTCGTCGTTAAGCAAAAGGTCAAGAATGGTCAAGTTTTGTGGTTTCTGATCATCCTACTAGATTACAATTAAATTTAAGGGAATGCAATGTAGAAAGACATCATGATGTTTAGAGCACCAGTCGATCCCCTAGGTTCACATTTAGACAGGGTGGGACATAGATACAGATTTGTTCTCAGACACTTTATTCACATTACTAAATACACATTACGTGGTTTCTTTTTAAACAAAAACCCACAAATCTGATATACAACTTGAGGATGTTTATGCGTGTTGCATTTCACACTAATTCCTCTCCATTAATGTCTTAGGAATTAAGCTCTTTTGATTTTCAGATGGCACGCCCTCTGTAAATTTTACAGCTTATAGAATGTTCCCAGTGAGCAGTTAAAGGCTTGTGTCTGTACAATAAATAAGTATAAAAGTTCTTTTCTGATATATATCCTGTTTTTGAAACACACAAAAACGTACAAAACACTGACGTTGAGGTCAATTTCCGAAAAAAGGCCAGCTATTTCGGGAAGAGGTGGCTGGAATGGCACTTCCTGTTAAACTGAAGGTGCCCCCTAGATGCTGTCCTTTCGAAGGGAGCCATCCGTACAAATTCCGTTTCCCGGTTAAGATCACCCTGAAGCCTCCATTTAATGTTTGCTGGTTTACAACATTTACAAAAGAATCACACTTCGAGAATCCTGGAAAAAACACCATATATTACATATTAAAAGCATGAAACCTTTAACAGTATAAGGAAACTCTCCACTGGAACTGGGGACAGAAGACAACATCACTAAGACAAAAACAGGAAATGTTTTCCTAATGAATACCATTCACATCCACACTTCTTACAAACATGGCTCCTATCTAGGATGTCACCCCTGTGAGCTCTCTGGCCTGAGGATGTCCTGCCTGCAGGCCTTTTACAGTCCTCACTTCTCTCATTGTGCACTTGGACAGCGGCGACCGTGGAGGTGCATCCTCCTCCTGGCCCAGGCCTCATAACTTCCTCTTCCTCACCACTGGAATGGGCAGCACCTGATGGATCTCAGCCTCGTCCTTGTCTGTCACCAGCCTCACCCAGTCAGGATGGAAATCGCCCTTGAAGCCCACGAATGACAGTTTCTCTGAAAAGGCCCAGGACGGAGTACATCACAGGCTGCCCTGCCCTGGGGCCATTCTATGGCATCTGACACATCCCATAATTGTAAACAAAATACTGCTTCAGTCCGAACTTTCCACAGTGGGATGAACTTTCTGTCCTGTCCCTGAACACCCCCAGCGTCCGATTAAAGCTTTATTTCTGCATGGTGAATCACACAGATCATTTCAGGAATGGCACACACATATCTATGGTATAAAATGTCTATTCTATTAATGAGCTGCAGTATATTTTGGCATTTAATCAAAATGATAAGAGAATCACGGGAGTGGAGGGAAGGCTGTTTTTCTCCTCTGTGACAGAGTTTACCTTTCAGTCTGACGTTCTTGTCTGCTCCAAGATCCTCGAGCACTTTGGTCCAGCGTCCGCGGGCGACGCGCTGTCCCTTAGAGCTCACCAGCACTATCGACCTGCACGCGTGAAGGTGTCACTCAGAATTGCGGGACTGATAAAAGGAGCCAACAAGCGTTTCGCAAAAACAGGAATGGAAAGAGCATAATCTGGGGCCATAAAAAGTGATTAGTAACACTACTGAAGGCTGTGTTTTTAGTCATTTAGAAACACATTCATAACAAAAATAGTGCATTCTAAAAAAATAAAAGCACTATAATCATGGCTATAAACTTAAAAAGGCATAACATGTTACAGCTGTCTGTATTATGCATTATGGATGCTTTATGAAATTCTCATCTATAATGCACTACAATGCAATATGAATCTATTTATAAATTGCTAAAAACATGGCCTTTAGTAATGTGATACCAAGTGATCTTACCCGTTCTGGAGGTTGGCAACATATCGCTCGATCTGTGCCGGCACCCCCTGCAGCAGGTAGCTGCTGAAGCTCTTGCTGTCCAACACTTTGCCACGTTGGCCGTCCACCACGACTAGACGAATCCCATTTTCTGCCTGGTACATCTTCTTTCCACTGACCTGTCGCAACAACAGCGCAATGGTGATGAACAAGAAGCCTATCACACTGAGCATTAGTGTCAGTCCCCCCCCGGCACCTCGATGTAGGTGAAGTCCTCTTTGATGTGGAAGAAGCGGGTGTTGAAGGACTTCAGCCTGACCTCTAGGAAGTGCTCCGAGTCGTGCTGTGGGCAGACAGCAAAGAGACAGGTCAATGTTCCCCTGTGTTCGTCATTCCTCAGAAGAAACATTTGAACATCTGAATTCACACCCTTATATATTTACATTGTTTTTTACAGACTCATCAAAACATGAATGTGAATACACATTTCTCCTGAAACACTCCCAAAAACCTTGCACCGTTATGCAATGTGTATCCTTATCAAATGTGTATCTTTACCAAATGTATATTTTTACTAAATGTAATAATTTTAATATTATTCATTTGTATATTTTTAACATCATTTATTCCCAGCAATGGAGCAGATCTATCCATCCATTTTCCGTAACTGCTTGTCCTATTCGCGATCACAGGGTACAGACGCAAAGTGGGGAATAACCCTGGACGGGGTGCCAAACCCAAAGCAGGGCACATACTGTACACACACACCAATCACACACACATGCACACCTACGGGTAATTTGGTAACGCAATGGAGTAGATTTTGTGAAAATTAGGACTTCCGAAATGCAGCATGTGAGCTAACTGAGAATGGAATGTAATCCTATGTGGATCAGCACCTGCACATAGCAGAGCGTAAATTTATCAGGAATAAAATCACAATGTGAGATTTACGTTTATCTTTTAGGTGTCTTTCCCCTATTTCTCAATCATCAATAAGCCAATGTACATTTTGGAAATTCGCATCATAGCAGAACTACACATACTGGGATGGGGACTATCTACCCGCCCCCAGTCAGTATTATTTCACTGGTTTCCAACACTGGGAGATATCTGACCCTGCTGGGCCCCTATGATTGGACAGTGAGGCTTGGTGGTGTTATCTTCCCCCTACCACCTGGCTGGCAGGCAGCTTCTTGGGCATAGGGACATCCACGATGGGCAGTTGGGCATGTCTGGGGTAGGCTGCTGCCCTGCAGTCGCTGGGCCCGCTGCCCTTCGGAATGATGGCCTTGATTTTGATCCTCTCGCAGCCCTTCACAGAGCAGAATGCGAAATCTTCTCGCTCCTTGTGCGCTTGGACCTTCAGGAAAAGCAGCCTTTGGGGAGAGAGAGAGGAGAGTCAGAATCAGGCCATGGGCGGCAGAAAGTGATCAAGTGCCGCGTCCCCAAGCGCCCGCCATGTGCCAAGTGCCGCGTCCCCAAGCGCCCGCCATGTGCCAAGTGCCGCATCCCCAAGCACTGTCCGCTACAGAAATCACTGTTTTCCCCAGTTTCTTTCCCAATCTCCTCAGGGACCAACAGATGGTCCACACGGACATGGAGCTTGGAGGGAGGAAAAACGTGGACTGACTGTCGGTTGGAAAACACTATTCGAGACTAGAACACATGAATATCACTCCACATAATTTGGTGGGTATCAGATTTTTAATCATTCCCTAAAATACTCTGTTCTTCTGAAATTTGGAAAAACATTGTTAGAACTTGTTAGAACATGAGCAGTATAGTATGATTATTACATTATGTCTAAAGCAGGGGTCTCCAACCCCGGTCCTGGAGAGCTACTATCCAGTTAGTTTTCCATCATACCCGGCTTCTGATGAACCACACTAGTTCTCAGGTAGAGACCAGGAGCAGGTGTGGCCCATCAGAAGCCAGGTAGGATAGAAAACTTCTTGGATAGTAGCTCTCCAGGACCGGAGTTGGAGTCCCCTGGTCAAAGAATATGCCTAATATTTCTAGCATGTTACGTCTTGTCTATTACAATTATGTCTTTTTTCTCAGTGTGGGGCAATGCAAATATGCATTTCACTCCACATTATGCTCAGTATAATCATATATGTGACAAACTATGCAGCACAAAATAGCTAACCTGCACATCTACACAACTTAGGCAGTACATGCAAAGACTTCAGAGAGATCGGATTCTGAGTTAGCCTGCACCCTGCTGGGAAGGTGACTTTTGGAATATAGCAGGTTACAGATTACTAGTTACCCTGTTAAAAATGTAATACGTTAAGCAATTACTTTGATCATCTATTCCAAAAATTTGGCATTTCACCAAAGCAAAAATATGCAGAGCAACAGAGTTAATATTATATTCTACAAATAAGCTTTTTGCTAAAAAGATTATATTTGCCTGTAGCTCCTTTGCAATCACTAATATTTTGAAAAATAACTGTAACTAATTATATACTTTTTCAGTAGTGAATTACAATTACGTTTATTTTGTAACTTAAGCTATGCTGTTACATGTAACTAGTTCCTCCCCACCACTGCCCCTGAGACACCCTAAAGCCCCTATCCAGTCAGAAGGTAACTAGTTCAGTTGCCATTAACTAGTTTAGATCATTTGTTAAGTTTCCATTCACTGCATTCACCACTTAGGGGCAGTGTTCCTACCCAGTGTCCTCCTCCCAGTAGTAGTAACCCCGAGTCTGCTGTGAATGCTCCATCTTCTCCCTCTGAAGGGACCGGAGAAAGACTCCAGTCTTGCGGGTCTGTTTGGTGAGGCGGTTGTGAATATCTGAAATGATGGTGAAGTCTGTTCCTTTGGGGTAGCAGAAGCCCAAGGTGATCCAGTCATTTCTGTTTGACAACAATAACAGTGACAGAAGCTCAGAGGTGCACAGAATAACTCAATCTGCGCTCTGTAGAGTAACCAGAAGATGGCGCCAGAGTAAGTAAAAAAGAAGGACTAAATGTAGTTTATCATCCATCCATCCATCCATCCATCCATCCATCATTTTCTATACCCGTTTGTCCTATGTGGGATCCAATGCCTATCCCAGAAACTATAGGTGCAAGGCAGGGAATATGCCAGGGTGGGGCACCAATCCATCATAGGGCTAATACTCACACATCGTTCATACACGCATCCACAGGACAATTCTGATTCACCTCAGCATGTCTTTGGACTGTGGTGGGAGACCAGGCAACCTGCAGGGGACCTGCAGAGAACCCGCAGGAATCCCACAAGGACACGGGGAGAACATGCAAACTCCACAAACACATTACAACAAAACCGGGGGGGAAGCAGAGCTGGGGGGTAGTGGAGCTAACGGCCACGCCTCCACGCTGCCCCCACCATCACAGAGCTGACGGCCACGCCTCCACGCTGCCCCCACCATCACAGAGCTGAGTATAACTCCTCAGTGACATTAAAGCTGCACTGCCGCTCTAACAAGCCCCCTGTTTTCTCTGGCTCTGGATGCCGGAAACAGACGCACCTGTTGAAGTTAATGAGCCACACAGTGACCTCAGCTGGGGCGGCCCGGTCCCAGTGCACCGTGTAACTCTTGGCCAGCATCACCACTGGCTGAAACTGCTGGTAGTGGCTCCTCTTGCCCAGAGCTCCCTGCAGCAGCAAAGGCCGCTCGGGGTATTCGTCCTTCACCATCGTCATGCTCAGGCTGGCTGGGTCGCGCGTCTGAACATAAAGCTGGGGGGAGTGCAGGGGGGGCGGTGAGACGACAGTAGTGGGGTGAGGGGTTAGATGACACTGACTACGTCACTCTTTCTGAGCTCGGCCCTCGGGGACCCCCAGATAGTCCCGAGCAAAAATGTGGGCTGTCTGAGTGACGAGAAACACCGCTCTACCTCACCTGGGCAAAGCGACCACTGCAAATGGCCGCCCGCCAGTCTCGGACCTCGATGCAGTCCGGGTGGCGCAGCAGCCAGTTGTCCTCCTTCACCAGGAAGGTGCCTGGGTACTCGCTGACCGAGCCGTCCACGTCATGAAAGATGGTGGTCTTGTCGCCGTCCATCTGCATCTTGTTGAACCAAGGACCCGGCTCTCCAAAGAAGACCCGCGAGGTGATCTGACGGGTTACAGCGGCGAGTGACTGACAGGCAACAGTCAGGAGGTGTCCTGCTGAGGCGCAATGGGGGCCCCCTAACATGTCTTTGGGAGGATACACAGGAATGAGGCCACAGGAACACTGGCCCCTGCTGAGAGCCGACTAGCCCCCAGGGTGTCCTTCCCCTGTCACTCACCAAGTCAAAACATATCATTGGCTAATAATGATCCTGACCCCTGTGAAGGAATTATGGCCTCCCCAGTGGTCAGCACTATAATAAATGCTATAATAGCTTCTGAAAGTGTGTGCTTTTAATCAGATTTTCCAGACCATCCTTTGTGGCTTTGGAATTTTTCAACGTGAAATGTATTATTAACTGCCTGCCCACACACACTGACAACAAGACTGCTAATTAACTTCATAATACACTATATTCCAATGCATTCTAACCAGTGCGCAATAATACCACTTTTATTACAGTACTTTTATTATTAAATGACCTTTTCACATGTTTCAGCCAGTAAAGGGTTCTGTTTTATTGGAAATGCTGGGTACATGAGCACACTTCGCACTGCAAGCATCCCACATAAACCCGTGTTCCATACTGGCACGTTGTCGAACGTGATGTGGGTCACGTTGTTGTTGGGGCAGCTCTGCCAGGAGTTGTTCAGCCGGAAGCCCAAGGCGCTCGTGTGGCGCCCATCCAGGGCCACGTACTTCCGGAAGGTGCAATTCTGCACGTTTATCGGCCCATCGTAGATCTGCATGCCTCGGATGGGGAAGTCACTACAAGCCAGATACAGTGGAGTTAATTACTTGTTACTAATTCAGTTCCTTAACCGCCACGCCCCCAGTTGCTCTGTCGAGCATAGGCACTCACACTCCTTTGGGTACGGTCCTGTCATTCAGGTCTGCTCCACCAGGACCCCAGATATGAGTGTCTAGGTCAGGCATGCCCCTGTTCTCGCTCTCCCCCACAAACAGGGAGTTCTTCACCTCCTGTCTTGACCCGTCGTCATCGGGGAAGGTTCCTCCACTGCGAACAAGGAAAGCAAATGATCACATATGCCACGGCGGCCTACCTCGGCGGGCTGTAGGCCACTGCGGACCCGCTTACCTTGCGAGTGTCAGGCCAATTCCATTGTCAGCAAACCTTGAAAAAGAAAGACCATGTCATTAAAGTCAATGCCATAAGTTTACAATGGTGAGCTTAACCCACGAAAGTCCCATGATGCTCGACTCACTGGCAGTCGTCCAGCCAAACATCCCCACCCCGCAGCCAAGCTCCGTGGTCCTGATTCTTGTAGGCCACAAAATGGTGGATCTGGGCCGGGACCCTGGGCTTGAAGGGATCAGCATCCAAGTGAGGACTGTACCTGGTCATCAAGGGGGCATCCAAACCAGTTTTGTGGGTAGCACCTCAAAAGATCGGTCGTTTACGAAGAGAAAATGAAGAAAAGGAAGGTGAAGTAACACTCACCTGGCCCCTATGAGGGAAAGAAATGGCCGTTTGTCTTTGACACTGGCCTCAGTGGTTTTCACCCCATTGTCGAGAATCATTCCAGCCTGAAGAAGGGAAGACAGAATAGCCGGAGGGGATCAAAATGTCATACCAAGAGCAATGGAAGAATCCTCTCGCAAGATGGGCAGGTCACAGAGCAAGCACAGGATTAACAGAAGGCATGAAGTGCAGCAAAATTCAAGAAGTTAACTGCTTTGAGGGCCCAAGCAACAAAATGATTAGGGTTTAGCTGAAAACACCTTGTTGGTCCATTCACAATGTCATCCCCTGATGGAAAGCCATATTAATTCATAAGGTTTTTTAATGGTTAGGCTCATGTTCTTCTGCTCAGTGACACTCTTAGATGAACGCTTCACTGCAAAATAGAACCCAAAGGCTGTGTAACCCAACATACAGATCTATTTAGTACAATTTTAATATTGACTTGTTAGCAGTTCAATGTCTCCCCAGGCAACAGTAGGATATATTTAAATCCAAAGCAATCATCACCTCCGCTTAAAGTGACCTCCTCCTTGTGTCAGAAACTAAAATATGATCATAGATCTCACTTGGATGGAGAGAAACAGCCAAAAGCACGTGAATGAAGTGGAGCGACACTTACCCTGTAGTTTGAGTGGGCCCGATTATTGACAAAGCGGCCCAATGGGGTGTGCTCCGTGTGCCCAGGTGAGTACATGCCCTCTGAGGGGCCGGTGGGGACATGGTGGAAGATGAACCAGAACCCTGTCTCCTGCAGGAATACAAGGACAGTGACACTGTGTATCACAGATCATTGCACAAAACCTGCATCACAGTAATGGTGGCTGCATATAAATAAGACCATGACATAATCACTGCACATAACCTGCATCACAATGATGGCTGCATATAAAAAGAACCATGACATAAAGATCACTGCACACAACCTACATCAGGGTAATAATGGCTGCACATAAGTAAGGCCATGGCATAAAGATCACTGCACACAACCTTTATCATGCGAATGATGGATGCATATAAATAAGACCATGACATGATCACTGCACACAACCTACATCATGGTAATGATAGATGCATATAAATAAGGCCATGGCATGATCACTGCACGCAACCTACATTGTGGTAACGATGGATGCATATAAATAAG
>JABFDZ020000022.1:16257235-16284147 GCA_019775955.2 Pollimyrus isidori
TTTGCCCGCTACCCCTGTGGTTTGTTCTGCGTCTTTCTCTGTTAACTCGTCCCCCCACCCCCCCCCCCCCCCCCCATTAATGCTCCACAAAGGGTGACCAACAAACTGGTGATTTAAAATGAACTAACACATCATTAATTCATCTGTTCTCCAGTGGCATATGCTTCACGAGGAAGTCGGAGATGCGTGGAATCAAGAAAGGCACTAGAACCCTCTCCCGATGTTAAACAAAGCCCCGGACCAGCACCAAGCTCGCTGCGGTAAAAAGGGGACTGTGTTAGAAAACACCGGAAAAATACACGACAATGTATCAATTAACACACACAAATACATACCTGAATGACATTTGATTTGCTACAGCACTCATACACTACATGGCCAAATGTATGTGGACACCCCAAATAATCAGAATTCCCTATTTACTCCACATCCACTGCTGATACAGGTTAATAATTAAGCACAATGTTATGCGATGTCCTGCAACAAACAGTATCAGCAGAATGGGTGGTTGTTGTATAGGGGAGGTTAGCGACTTTCCATCATGATGGGACACCATCTTTCCAACAAATCAGTCCAAAACATTTCTGTCCAACTAGACCTGCCTTGCCAACCACAAGTGACGTGATTGTGAGGAACAAAACATCTGGGGACAAGTTCAATTGTGAAGTGGTTGGTCCTGCAAGCTCACAGAAAGAGACCTGATCACCCAGCATCATTTCCTAACCTGAACGGCAAATCCCACCAGTAATTTTCATCTAATGGAAGGTTTCTCAAAAAAGTAAAGGCTATGATACCTAGAATGAACTGACAAATATCATGTTAATGGCCTTGGTTTTGTAGTGAGATGTTACACAAGCTGGTGTCCGCATACTTCTGGTCATATAGTGCATATGGCCCTGGAAGAAGATTCTAATGTTTGTTACTATGCTGAGAAACTATGAAATAGAAGAATCATGTTTGTAATTACAGAACTATAGGCTTGGCTAAAAAAGCTGGATGACATGTATGCTTGACCAGTAATGTTCCAGATTAGATTCATGGCCCTTCTGTGTTGAAGCACTGATCCTCGCTCCTCACTCCCTGTGCCAGGCGGATGAGCACAGCCGGGCTCTGAACCCAGCATTGCCAGATGAAATACCCAAATGCACAAAAGGGCAATCTATAAATATACATGAGGTCCATTTGGTAGGAAGGCAACTATTAATATATAAAGTATGATTAGGAGCAGGCTTCAAGCCCAAGGAGCCACACATGCTGATGTTTGAGCACTAACCTTGGACACAAACAACAGCCCCCACAGCATTCTGCTCTGGAGATAAAAGAGCAGTGCAAAGAGGGAAAGTGCTGCCTTAATTTAAGGTTTGTCATTTTTCCTTTCCCCTCTCGCAGTCTTCACTGCCAAGGGTGCGCACTGAAAATGAGTCTGCCCATGAATTTGTCACCTTTTTTCCTGCTTTGACGGAATTTGGCGTATAGACTGGAAAAGCTTCTGGAGAAAGCTATTTAACCAGAGCAGAGCAGTTACTCTGGGTCAGTAGGGCTGAAGGAAACCTGACAATGACAACCACACGGGATCAAATATCTGTTGTCAGTGTACGCTACTGTCAAACATGGTGACAAGACTGAGTCGAGTGTGTGCAGGGCAGGGACGATAAGGCTCTCCCGCCTTCTGAAACGAACCGGCTTGCATCACAGGTAGGAGAGTCACAAGTAGGGCGGCCAAAGGTCTCATTTTCAGCAAAGTGCGATGGTGGCACGATTTGAGTCTTGGGACACCTACAAGAGAAATAAAAACTGGGTTAAAGACGGAACCCCCCCTAGAATCCTCTAACGTGTGTGGTGGACAAACCTGTAACTTATGCGATGCTACTTAGTGCCCCGACAGGCAACAGAAAACCACATAATCTCTTCATTTCGATTCCAAACGTGTGACCAGGTTAATCTTTAAAAGGATTATATGAGAATTTCTGGTTTAACGGCTTAAAGAAAAGTAGGTACAACGTTACGAATATCTTAGAAGTTTAACAACCATTATATAAGGGCTATGCACAGAAAAACCCAGCACACACTTCTTGTTATCCACCTCTGGAGTTTCCTTCAGGGCCAGAGCTTAGAAGAAGTGCTCTGTCAGTTTGCCCGAATGCCCTCAAGCTAGCAGCTCTCAGTGCTCTGGGTTTATGTGCCCCATCTCCTTAAGCTAGACCCCCCCGATGCTCTGAGTATGTCCATGAACTGACAGGTGATGGTGATGCTGAACAGAGCTGAGGGCACCTGCCACGCGTTAACCCCCACTCGCCTATACTGGTATGCACTTTAACTATTATCATTGTTGACACTCATGAAAATGGCTCGAAAAGAACTGTTTTGTTCCCCAAACATGTGACAAAGACACACCTTACAGGCAAATAGGATAGATGTATTTTTATTAGGAAAGCTCAGACAAGTATACAACACAAAAGTAAAAAATGTAGAAGCAATTCAAGTGGACCAATAACAAGAACTTAGCCGTCCACTGCAAAATTCCTTCTCCGCTTGCTGGTACTTGAAACACTTCAGACCAGTTGGTGGTACTAGAGGGATGACTGGTTTTTATATTTTAAGTTGCTTTAGATCCATTCCCTATACCCCAAGGAGGATGAGTCTTCCTGGGGAAAAAAAAGAATTTACATGTAGTAACACAGCAGATCAGCATCTTCAGATACTCCAAATTCACATGGGAAGAGGCTGAGGAACCGTCCTGTGACTTGCTGTACCGGGATGTGTGAAGAACAGACGGAGCGATTAGAGTCTACACCAAGCTTATGAGTGGGATAATGGAACAATAAAACTCTGGCTTTTTCAATTTCCTCCCGGTCAAAAGAAAAATATCAGCCATTGTGCCCATTCTTCCGCTACAATAGATTCTGAGTAGAGGATTCCCTCCAGCACAAAAAAATCTGGGAGCTTCCAGAGTCATTGTACTTCTCAGCAAACCACAGGCTACACTATTAGCCAGCCTCCAGATAGTTAATGTGTCTGTCCTCACTGTAAACCCAACAACCCAGGAAACACAGGGCACCAGGCAGGGAGTTCCCATAAGAAACCTATGCAAGCATACACACTGGAACTGGAACCAAAAACCCAATCCTGCCTAAACCAATGGGTCACACCCCAAGCCACCAAAGTGTCACTGAAAGTCAAAATAAAAGTCACTATGGGTGGCATACACTCAAGTAAAAACTTTTACTAACAGTTTCCACGAATGCCATGTGTATTGTATAAGAATCTATGAACACAAATATTATAATGCATTCATAAACATGGCTATAAATACTTATAAAATGGCATAACACATTATACCCACATTTGTAATGCTTTATGAATGCTTTATAAAGCTCTCATGTATAATGCACTGTTGATACCTTCATAATGCAGTACAAACCATCCTTAATTCTTATACCAATGATTGCAATGCATTATGAAGGTATCTATAGTGCATTGTAGGGCTGGGTAAAAAATATCAATTCTCCGATTTTAATCGATCATCAATTTAACGCAACGATATCGATTCGGGAAATCCTTGAATCGATTCTTAATGCGCGTGCTTCATGTAAGAGGATATGAATATTCACCTCTCGTCCTGAAGGTGTCACCATCTTATGCTGCCTGTTTTGAACGTTTTGAATTTACAAAAATGTTTTATTTCTTAAACATGTTTGACTTTGAAGTTCTTAATATATTTCACTGTTGCACATTTACAGTTTTTAATTTTTTTTTACAGTAATGTGCATTTTGCAGTTTGTTTACATGGTGTACAATGTATGCACATATTTGTTCTTGTTACAGTGTTCGTTTAAAATAAAAGTTGTTTAAAATAAACAACTGTGTGCACCTTATGATTAATGTAGATGTGTATTTCAGTAATAAACTTAAGTAGGAGAGTTTCAGTTACCAGCATTTATATCAAAATATGGATCCCATGTCTGCAAAACTAACATTTGAAATGAAATATTGATATCTAATCGATATTGAGTTGAATCGAATCGAAATTGAAATCGAATCGAAACCATAAAAATAAGAATCGAATCGCCAAAATGGTCAAAATACGCAGCCCTAGTGCATTGTGAATGAGAGTTATTGGAGCTTATGAAGTATCAATTACTCAATAGCGTAATCAACTCTATAATGCCTTATTATTGTCAGTAGAAGATGTTGTAATGGTTTAATAATTCTAATACTAATTATTATAATGCATTATGAAGGTATCTGTAAAGCATTAAAGATGGGAGCTTAAAAAGTTAAGTTAAAGTGTTACAGAGACATTAACTTCATTCATATCTTTATATCCTAAGTAAGGACACCCAATGCAACCCCAAACAAACTGCAAGACCATTAAGCACATGCAAGTTCTACATGCAAAAAGCAGGCAATCAAACCCTGGAAGAGTAAGGCCATAATGCCCCCCAGTCAGACACCAGCATTTCTTATAAACTACAGGACCACTGATCTATAGATTGGAAACAGCATATATGATTGGGTGTGATAAATTGAACTGACTTGTGTCTTCTTTGGCCACTTGCTGACAACCGATATCGGCAAATAGGCCCAAAGGACCTCTGAGAAGTTCTCCTGGGTTTGGCCACTACAAAAACAGTTTTGGTCAGCGTTTCTTGCTGAAATAAAAGGAACAGCTGGAAAGTATAGACTGACAGTCCAATCCATATCTGGGCAAACGCCATCATGTTCTGTCCCCCAACTACTGCTAATCCACTGTGGTAAGAATGAACCATCCAGATCAGCGACCACCAAAACAGAAACATGAGGTTCTCAATAGCAGCTGGTGTCACACACCCCACCCCTTATACATACTCTGTAAAATATCTTAACACTAAGCTTAGTTCCAAAAACATAAATCATTTTATCTAGAACATGCTTCCCAAGAAGGACTTTCCTGACTCAAACGAAAAGTTTCAGTACCAATATCAAAAACAGAAAAGATCTCTCTCTCAAGCCAACATTAACCATATTGCTAATGGTTGACTGCAGTAGAGTTAGCACCGCATAGGGACAGTCAACACGTTTGCTCAGTACTGGGTGGTGGTTCAGGTTCTCTTCTGATCCCTGACACGTTCCTAGCAATTAATTTGACAGAACAGACAATGTACCCAGCAATTGGCTGAGCAGAACCAATGTCACAATTGGAGGATGGAGTTTCTCTGCTGGCTTGACACAGACTGGCTCCAGTGCTGCCCCAAACTTGAGATGACCTTTAAAAAGCATCCTGCTTCTTTGCAAAGATAAGCTATTTACAATGACTGGAGGAAACGCGGACATTTCGCCCCTGCTGCTACAATCTGTCTCCATTAAAGTAAGGGTTCCTCACCATCCCAAGTGCATACACAATGACTTCCTCTCCCCAAAAAGTCCACATAGAGTGGAACGAATACAATGACCTGTTTAGTTCTGCACACCGAAACATTTACCTGAGCCATTTTGCATCATACAGCAGATTCAAGGGATACAACACTTTACTCTCTCAAGGTGGCAATTTCAGCAGATCAATGGAAGAGCCATATTCACAAAACACAGAAAAAGATCTGAATTTGTGAAGCCCACATTAGTCACCCCAGCTTGTGTACAAGGTCAGTTAATTTTAAATTGGAATAGATGGTAGGGCTGGGATTCACAGAAAATGAACCAGCAGTCTGTGTTAGGGTGACTGTATTGTTCCCCTGAACCACTCAGCATGATGTCCAGGAAAATAACATGGTTCAGAACCTTCAGGAGGAATTAAACTAAAGAACAGCAAAGTATACAGTAGCTGTGATAAAAACGAGGCACTGCCCTCAAGGCCTGATTGATGACAGGACAGAAGGCTTTCTTGGTAGTGGCCTCTCTGTAATCAAACCCGTGAAGGACCAAGCCGAACTGCTGAATTCTGTGGATCTCTCTTGCCACCCAGCTCTTCCCTGGCATGAGTGCCTTGCTGTGAGGGCAGCAATTCATTCTATTCTCAGGACCTTGTAGGAAAAAAGGTTTGGCTTTCCAGCACTCACTAACATTTCAGCAAATGGCAACAAGCAGAAGCCAGAACAGAAGCTTCTTCTGAATGGAATACGTGAGGGTGCAAAGCCCAAGCAAGTCCACTTTCCTCACTGTCTGTCTCTCTTAAACACTAATCGCGGTCCACCCAAGAACTTAAAAGCAGAACAACATCAAGAATCAATGAGTCTGGCGACGGAATTAAATGTTGAAGAGACTGAGAGGGCAGCAAGACAATCAAGGCTAATCCTTTAAATAAAACCTCCTGTCAGCTGGTCTGCTTTTGTCTGGATCCACAGCCAAATTGCTGACTTAAGTATTGAAAGGTTTTTCAGAGGTGAACAATTAAAAAAAAAAAAAAACCCTGAGGACTAGTGGTAGCAATATGCCGTCACTTGGATGACTAAGCCTGTCCATTTGAAGGGCAGAATGTACTGTTGGGTGCTAGTGGCCAGCAGACACTGGCCTGGGGCCAAAAATATAAACGCCATTTTGCTTGAGAGTGTCTGAAAATAGCATTGTAGGGAAGAACAGATGCTGTATGTAACTGAAAACTGTTTAGTAAGACGAAACTTCAGTAATGCTTTAGTAATATGAAACAGATTTATATCTGTATATGGTGTCTGTCTATAGATCTGTACATGCTTCTAAAAATACCCCAGACCATAGAGGCAGACAGGGTGGAGAGTGGCGAGGTCTCAGGTCATCGCAGGCAAGGGGGATGTCCTGGGGCAAAAATCTATCCTTTGTGAAACTGCAGGGTTATAGATGCAGCTCTTCTTTCAGAACAGGGGTCACACAGTTCTCAATATGGCAGAGGTAATCGTTAGTCAATAGCTTAGACATTAAAGGACAAGCAAAAAAGGGAAAAGCCCTTTATTACACCCAAGGTGTTTTTAAGGCTCGTCTTAATTCTCAGCTGAAACAGGAGAAGAAAAAACATTTTTAAAAATCGAAGGTTCTCAATGTTACTAGACTGTTCACTGATGCAGTTTGCATTTTAGTGGCAATGATTACTCTTAGACTTTACAGCGTAAATAAATCAATGACTGATGAGGAAAGTGCTGGCACTTGCAGTGGCCCGGCGGCCAGACGCATCAGCAAACTCAGCGAGCCCATGTCTCTTACTTAGTGTGGTCTTTTAACAAGGAGGACCAACAGGACCTCAGGAAGAGCTGCCTCACTGCATCTGGTCCTGCTTGGATGGCTCACTGTTTGCTGGGAATTTCCTGTAATTGCTCAGGTGCATGGTGCCATCCATGTGACCCTAAGCCACACTTGTCGGGGGCTGGAACTGCTCAGGTAGGATGGGGACTAACCCACTACTGCAGCACACTGGAACACAGCAGTGGGGTTTGGTCACACACGCACGCGCACATACACACACACACACGCAGACACAGCTTGCATTCTTATCTTTGTGGGGATTGTCCAATGAGTGGGTCTGCACAATGTCATATGACCATAATCCACTAACACAACATATATACACCGACACGCATGCAGAAGCAGACACGCACAAACAAAACACGTACATACAAACACACATAGACACATACACAGACACACACATACATAGGAAAGCTCACTTACCAATGAGCTTCTGAGAACATAACAGAATATTCTGGATATGTGTGGAAACTAACGGCGTGAACTGTGGCGACCTTGAGTGAACACCGTAGGAGACACCATAGTGGAGGGGGGCACATCACATCCTGTCACTTCTCACTGATCCTGAAGATGCTGACATCGCTCTTGGGGGACCACCTGCACCCCCCTACCTCTTATTCATAATTATTTATCATTGCCTCATCATATTATATGACAATACGTATCCATGTAAAGATTCAAAAGCACACATCATCCTCATGCTCTCTCTACTAAAGCACCCTTGAGTAGCTTGACAGACACGGCGTCAGGAAAATTCAATGCAATGAAACAGCAGGAGCACAAACAACATACACCCAGACAGCATACACCCAGGGCTCATTTTTAAGCAAGTGGATAAACCTAAAAGAATCCCTGCCAAAGGAAGACTTCAGTTTTAATGCCATAACCCGAAGAGGGCACGACAGACTGATGCCAATTTGATAAAAACCAAACCAAATAAAAAAAAACTGAACTTAATTGAAAACATCTATGTGGAAACAGAGGCAAAGTTCATTTGATATCTTAATATGAAGAACAGAGCAGTAGATAAGGAATCCACACAGCTAACAAACAGACCTTCCCATGTTTGAGTTTACTCATGGAGTAAATAAGTATCGATTAGACCAAAAAAGGCATTTGTGAGGCTTGAGATGTCTGTCTTGACAGCTACGTGTATGGATAACATTTGTGGGCATTTTAGGGAACGTGTGGCCTGAGCTGTTTATCGAGCAGGCCAGCTTGCCGCCGATGCCTATGGGATGTCCTCCACACGGCTGCACATGCTCATTGACAAACACCATGTGCTGCAGTGATGTTAGCAGGCGACCCATATCTAATGTTGACAGCCACAAACAGGGGGGCAGGGAAGGGGGCAGGGGGAGAGTGACAAAGCTACAGCACGGGATATCAAACACAGAGATTCGGTGAGCGGCTCCGGGGCCCAGCACCAGCACCTCTCCTCACGCTCAGCTCCATTACTCTCTTGCCTCTTTCTCCGTGCGTGCCACTTTTGCTTCTGGAAAAGAAACAATCCACTAAATGATCCAGTTCATTAGCAGTGCCGGGGACAGCAGACAGCCGCTGAAGGACAGCGGACAGGGACCCTGGTGTCACTGCCAGCCCCCGGCCTGTGATCTGATGGTGAAGTCTTGACTATTGCTAAGATTCCACACCCACTGTACATGCTCCACGGTTTAGTACAGAGACGCTCCAAAGGTGCCACCCACTGCCTGCATCTGGGTGGATCAGATAGTGAACCTGTGTCAGCCTGGACCTGCCAAATTAGGCATGCAACTAACTATGTAACTGTTCACATTAGAGCAGTGTTTCAAAATCCGGTTCTCTGGGACCTATAGTCGGTCCAAGTTTTTGCTCCCTCCCAGCTCCGTGTCAGACAGTACACATTTTTGCTCCCTCTCAGCTGCTGGGTTGGAGCAAATAGGTGGACTGGCTGTAGGTCCCCAAGGACCAGATTGGGAAACACTGCATTAGAGAGACGGGACCCAGAATCCCGAGGACACTACTGCTGATTCAGGCCTACGGAGCAGGTGCAGCAGACAGCCCAACTTTGCTTTTATTCCTTGGCCACTCTTTCATCGCAAAGGAAGGAAAAATAACTTCTTTCCAGATGTTTCTACCCAAACAATTCCCACTGACTGGGAGTTTCCTGTCCTCACAGATATTCCAGCAGAACTGAAAATCTGCTATTCGCTATAAAAATCCAGAGTGAGCGCAGGAGCCCGAACCAAGGACTGCAAAACAAACCCAGTCTGAAGACTGTTATTTTAAACTCTGTGTCTGCTCAGCTTCCTGTGGCAGGAGCAGGTGAAGCCGCAAGATGTCTGACGACTTGCAAAATTTGAGGCCGCGAAAAAACAGTGACCTTCAGGGACAGTGACACTGTCATACAATGTTGTGAAGAGCTCGCTGTCAGACTGACCAGGCTTCATTAACAGGAACCTGCCCACACCTCAGCCATCCAGCAGACACCGCAGATGCATCATGTCAAATTATGATGTCTGGACACCTGTTGCACTACAGGGAAAGAGCTACAGAAAAACCAAAAACCAACGTGGGAAACATCTCTAGGAATATGGGTGAAGAGTACATTTTATAAGACTGCTACCCCCAGCGCTCAAGGGAGTTTTACTTGCACAAAAATGTTCTGAGGCCAGAAGGAACAGTGATTGGTTCAGGGAGATTGTAGAGGAGGGGAGACCAAGATTGTAGAGGAGGGGAGACCAAGCAACTAGAAGAGGAGGGATCAAACAATCTGATTGGTTCAGAGAGATGAACAATCATTGTTCCTTCTGCCCTCAGAAAATTTTTGTGTAAGTAAAATGCCCATGAGACCCCCCAGCATAAAAGACAAGGACAGCTTCTGTCTTTTGAAGAATAAACAAGAGGAATAACCAGGAGAGGTAGCCAAGAAGACATTGTTTTGGTGCAGAACTAACAAGCACCCAGTAGACCCTCAATCGTTTATGTGAAGGGAATGGCCATGTTTATTTGGCTCCCGTGTTTAGGGTGTCTGTGCACAGGAGTCGTTACTCCATTTATGGGAGGGGGCACTGAGTGCTAATAAAGCAGAGATACTCCCAACGGGACAGGAGGCTTTGTCACGGTCGGCTGCACAGCCGGTGCTGTCAGTTGCTTCTTCCGGCATACGAGGCTATGCAGGGTGAAAATATCAAAGTAAGAGTCCCTGGTTAAACTAAACCCACAGCTTCAGCCTTGCCAGAGGAGCATACCATTCCTGTAACTCAGTGGAGAGAGGCGCTCTTTGCAGATCGTGCGACGATTCTCACATTAGCTCGCCAAATCGTAACCCAGTTGACCAGGTCATATCAAATAACTGTTTGGCTCATTCCTGTTCTCATCCCGTTTTCATGACATTGCATCCGGAGTGTTTCTTTTTTGCTTGGTACAACCTTTTTGTGCCCCTGTTCCTTACTAATCCTCAAATACATAACTCACAGTCCACATTGGAGTGTATGACACAACTATGAACTGTCACTTGCCCAACAAGTCCTCCCCTCCAACAATACACCCCAGTGTGTGGGACGAGGAGGTAAGGACCCCCGCAAGACCTGATGCGGCAGTCCTATCCTGCCTACTGTATTCAAAGGCCAGACCGAAAATTTAAAGCAAGGACTGTTTCCCAGACAAGCAAACAGGAAGAATGCCTCTTTTAACCAGCAGACCACCCATGTCAGGTGACATGTGAAATGAGATTCCACCTGCACATCACAGGACCATTGGGCAAAATCATGCATCAACCAAAAGCTTCCTGGAAGCTTGATTTACATTACGCTCTGGGCAAGATGGAGTTCACATAAGATATCATCAGTCACTCTAGTCCAAAACAGACAGAGCTTCCATCTCAACTTCATACCAGGAGCCACAAAAGCCTTGCCAGAGGAGCATAACATCTGTTAAATACAGACAGACATGAGTCAGGGTGACCACAGCGTTCACTGCAGATTTCTGACCAAAGGTTTTCTAAAAGTGTCTCATACAGTACAACCACAGGTACTTCTACACACAGTGCTAATTACAACATTGCAAGGAACTCTCCAAGTTTGCCGAAAGAATAAAAAACGCTTCTTAAAATTACTGGGGTCTGGGAAATTTACCGAAATTCATGGAACGAGACAAACACCTACGAACTGACACCTGTGCCGAAACTGGATTCCGTCATTCTTAGACAGTTACATCTTATTATATACAAACAATGAAATCGCACAGTGTTCTTTTTATCAGATGAACATTCTCCCATAATGCAACACTCAGGTAACCGAGCCCCCTGTACTTTACATGCAACCCACAGCTCTTGAACAATAAGCTTTAGAAGTCTGTGTGTCGCCGGTTATCATCTGAAACTTAAGCAATGCAGAAAATATGCAGACGGTTTTTGCAGGCAATTTTCAGAGTGAGTCATCCCTCCCTATGTTTCGCATCAAAATAAACAGAATAGTGCTAAAATAGCTCAAAACGCAGTGGTGATGGAGAGGAGAGCCATAATGGCGGCTGTGTCAGCACAGTCGGTTATTAATGATTACCTGAGGCCTGTAGTCAGAAGGGCTCATATAGGTCAGAGTGTGCCATGGATGTGTAACCTGTTCAAATTGTTCAGTGGGACTCCACTAAAAGCGCTTAACCTGAATGAGAACCCAAAACATCTCAACAACTCTGGTCCGGGAGGGCTACTATCCAGTAGGTTTTCTATCCTACCTGGCTTCTGTGGAGCCACACCTGCTCCTGGTCTTTACCTGAGAACTAGTGTGGCTCATCAGAAGTCGGACATGATGACCGGTGTTGGAGACCCCTGCGCTATACAAAGTGGTAAAAATATGTGAATGGATGGTAACCTAAAAGCGGGTAAGCAAGAACAACCTCACAGCTTTACAATGCAGACACCACACCAACTATGAACATTTTCTAGCCACCATTCAGATAACCAGTAACGCTTTACATTAACTGCACCTTCAAAATGCATTCATAGAACATTCATAAGCAGCGTATACCTTAACATGTCTTAAAGCAATGCATTCATAAAACTTTCAATGAACAAGATGCAACAGCTTAAATATACATTAACAACAGACATTATAATTGTATAGCAGGGCTATTCAAATAATGGTCCTCAAGATCCGAGTCCTGATTTTCCAGCCTTCCTTTACCTGTGAGCCAGGTGTGAAGCCTGGTCGAACAGCTTGGTAATTTAGGGATTGGTGGTCTAGTGGTTAGGATGTTTCCCTCTAGACCAAAAAATCATGGGTTTAAGTCCCACCTCTGGCACTACCATCATTGGGTCACTGAACAAGACCCTTAACCCCCACTTGCTCATCCCAGAATTCACGAAAATGGAAGTCGCTCTGGGTAAGAGAGTCCACTAAATGCTGCAAGTGTAATTATTGAAGTAACTGTCTGGGAGAATTGAAAACAAGGCCTAGATATGGAATCAGGGTCTAGATTTGAAGAGCCCTATCACATATATTTCATTATTGGTATACTACAGCTGTGTATACTTTCTGAAGGTGCACTGAATATTCTACGAATGTATTATAAAGGCATAATGAAGGTGCTGTGCATGTAAAGCGTTTCCAGACAGTCAAACTGAGGCATAATCCAAAAAGTCAACTCTAAGGGACTCGAAAAGGAGACAAACCCATAATCTGCAGCCAGCTCTCTTTGCCTGTAGCTGCTTTCACAGACCACCATGAGGCTCATCGCCACATTATCAGAGCCATGCTAAGAGAGCAGTCTAACCTCCTTTGGTCTCAGTCGGCTCTGCAAACCCGTGACCACCTTTTGTAGCGTGTCTATGACATGCACAGTAATCCCCCGCGGATTCTCCTGGCTCAAACAACACGCGTCCCTTTTCTGATGTTCTCTGCACGGAGAATAGAGTGTGACCCTCTGACTGTCTCTCTGACCTGGGGCACCGTGGGGTGTGCCAATATCCCCTTCGCATTTAGGCTAATTCCACGGCTGACAAATAGCACTCACAGCACACCACGCTTTTATCCTCTAGTGGCAGATTTGCAGATTAAGCTACCAATTATTTCCTGAGATGGCATCATCCATCTGAGGGACGTGCATCTACTCCGTCATCGCTCCATCTGAGCTCGTCCCCTTGAAGAGCCCTTGCTAATGAAGCTTCCTTTAATTGGTTGCTCTTTGCAGGTCCGCATGCGCTTGCCCATCACGCTAACTGCTAATCTGCTTCAGCTGCCTGAGGTGTTCCTCCAGTCATCCAAAGTGGTGCTTAGTAGCGTCACGCTTGTTGGTCGTCTCTCCTAGGTCTGCTTGGCCCTCTGGTGTTACTCACTACAGAGAAAAGCCTCGCACGGATTAAAACAAATCTTACATTTCTGGGATGCTCCGCAAGAGCTGCTCAGCAGAAACACACTTGATCTGAAACTCTTTAATTTGAAAAGAAGTACTGTAAAGGCACCACGTGGTCTGCTTCTGCCCGTTCAGCAATGAGAAAAAGCTCCATAATTTGGTTTTTTGAAGTACCTGGGCCATGGAACCTATAGGGCCAGATGTGTCCATCTAACAAAGCTTTACTTGAAGCTGGTGGTTGTACCTTTTTTCAGAAAAAGGCAGAACAAGAAATACTTAAAAAAAAAAAAAACCTGAAGTCATACAGGAAGCCTGGTATCCTGAGCATATGGGCCGAATCAGCACAGCCTAATATTGCTCTGTCTCTGGCCACAGCTTCCTATTCTGAGCTGTAATTTTTGCATGATAGCCTTTTTCCTCTCTTAAAGGGCTTTACAGGCATTCTCCTTTGACTTTGAGGGTTGATTTGATTGTTGATATTCTTTCTTTAGTTATTTATTTACTTGCTTGTTTATTTTTGCTGAAATGGCAGAGAAGGGTTACAAGGCAGTTGGGAGTGACTGAGTGTCAGGACATGGCCTCGTAAAAAGTCCCTACACCCATGACCTACACCCTGATCGCCACGGAAACGCAGGATGGGCCAGCAGACAGACACTCTTCTTCCTGGTCTTTACCAACACTCAGCAGGAACACAGGACTGAAGGCCATACTTCGTGGTAAATATCACAGGGGGCGCTGTGCTCAGCAGCCAGCCCTACACACGACACCCGCGACGCTCAGCGGTCAGGCCACTCGGACACTGGCAAGTCCTAAAGGCTCCCGTTCTTTAAAGGTCACTCCTTTGCATCCTTCAGCTTTTTTTTTTTTGTCCAACTTTCGGTATAAAAAGCACAGTTTACTAAAGCTGCACATTGTGGATTAATTGCGTGAGTTTGTGTGTGTATGTGAGGGGTGGGCGGGGGGCTTTAAAAGCCTGACCCAAAGCTAATAAGGCATGCTGCACCCCTGGGGCGAGGCAAAATCATCCCAGAGCCATGTGGGAATGCAGATGTTGCTTACAGCTCGTTTCTGTCAAACATCCTCACTGCATCTCACGGGGCCCTGAACGATCCTGGCAGTGGGCGAGCGAGTAGATGTAGGTACTCCAGCTAAACAGCAAGGTGTGAACCTCGCTCCGCTCAGAGACTCTAGGCGTGCTCTTTAAAAGGCATTTCAGACAGATGCACAGCAGGATGGATGCTCAATTCGGAAATGGCAATTAGCGCTATGAGCGGATGATGTAAAACCCTAGCGAGGGCTGTTAAATCTCACTAATGCATTTCTGTGCGGGGCCTCCTGCTGATTGGTCCCCCAGACACAGCAGTCTGGCATGCCGTAAATCCATCTTATTGGCCGATTTATTACGGAGAGGGGGCGCCTCTAATGGTACAATTGCACCGGTCAAAATTAACGAGCACTTATAAATAAGGACAAACGTGTCGTGTTACATGCTAAATAAGACTTCAATGGCTGGAATCTCATAGGGCCAAATTCTCCTGGTCGCTGTAGCTCCACCCCTTTCAGCTGCATAGTTTGCCTTCAATGCCTTGTCTATACTTCAAACATTTAAGATACAAGTGAACACTACTCCCTTAACCACCACTATAACTGTCACACATACAGGGTTCCTGAGGTGCTGCTAGATATAGGGGGTGGGGGGAGGGGGGCATCTGCATTACTGTTCCCATGGAGATTCCAGTCTGCAGAGCAATTGGTCAGGGGGCATAGCACCAACAACACGACATAAGTGGTGAAGAGGCTTGCTCCAGCGGCGATGGTTTTCAGTATCTCTCGGTGGACATGATCACCAACGACGGCTCACTCAGCCTGGGGCAAGAAAGCTGTATAACAATGTCTTGTTAAAACTTTAACTTTGCCCAAAAGAGTGGATGTTTTTTGCCCGAATACAGCCCTAGACATACCTACTTCCTGATTTTAGCCTCCACACCTTTTCTGACAACCAGAAGCATTTTTAGCCGTTTAAAATATATAAGCAGTCTGTATTGGTCTGATTGTTCCACCAGTATGCCCAGTCATTCCTGATGGCTTTATGGAAAAGCAGAAATTTATAAATAACAATAAAAAAACTGCAATCTCTGGACTGAAAAAAAGAAAACATAAAGAGCTTCCTTTGGAACTGTTCGATAGAGTGCTGCACTGAAAAGGCTATGAACGGATGAAAAACACTCAATCCTACATTCCAAGAAAACTGTGGGGTCTGAAGTAACTGGATGAAAAGGACAGACAGCCTTCATACAACATTCAAAAAAATGTGTCTCCTGACAGCATTTCATCAAGAAGGATTTCCTAGGGAAAGTCTGCAGATTTGAAGAGACGGATGTGGGACTTTTTGATTCTTCGTTTTAGAGATGAGAGAAAGGTTCCGCTTCTTCTCGGTAATTGCACGACGTCTGACCTTTTTTTTAAACAGAGCATGCAAAATCAGGGAAACATTCCGGAAGGTATGGGCAGAATGCCACAATGTCAGGGAGTAAGTGAGAGACATTAAAATCCTAGCACAATGACACCAGCCAGCCCTCAGGCCACAATCAATGGGAGGGTTTGGCTGGTGGGGGATGGGGAAAAAAATGACCCACGGCGCAAAAATATCATTGAAAAGAACAGAGGAGCTGCAGAGGGAATTTCTGGGTAAGCTAAGGACCACTGTATGCGGCAGTCCATTCTGGAGATAACAGCCTAACTAAAGCAAGATTACTGAGAACTAGCAACTGAAGGGATTCGGGAAGGAAAGAAACGTGTCATTTCAACCGTGAGTCATGTCTCAAAATGGATTCTCATCCACTGGAGAGGATTCTGCCAAATAAAATCAGAAAATTGAACTAACACAGTTATCAAAATAAGTGTAAAAGCCTTCCGCAGCTAGGCTTCTTCCAGAGTGGGTGGATTTTACGTTATTACTGGCATTACTGACCTTAACATTGCATTCTGTGAAAAGCAAGATAACGGTCGAGGTATCATCTCACTGCCCCCTCTCATGCACAATCCACTTGGCCCATCCTCTCAGCACCTTGGGAAAAGCACTTCACGTTGGCAGCTGAATTCAGTTTCATGTACCTGTACTTCAGGGCTGGAATGGAGGTGCATGACCTGAGCTCCAGGCTGGCTACTCATACCTGCTACCTGCGCAGGAAGGTCTCACTGTTAAGTTGAGGCCCGGTCACTGGACCTCAACATCATTGCATAAGAGACAGCTCAAGACATCTTCCTACATATAGTATTCTGTCAGTAGAAAGAGAGGAACAAAAGACGACAAGTCCCAACATAACAACTATGGAACACTGGAAAATTCACTGATAAATTCTACATCACCCCAATATATAAGCACCAGAACAGAAGCTTCAGCATACAGTATATATCTAGGACAGAACCCAAGGTTCAATAAATGGCTGCTATTGAAACTGCACTAGTCATATACCCTGAAGTCCCATTCTGTACAGGGCCGAAAGCTCCAGTGCCACATTCCTCGCAACCTGTGGTTCTCAACCCTGTTGAGCTCATAGTTAATTGACATTTCTGCATGGAGGAGCTGTTGACGGCATGAAAGACTCGGTCTAAGCTGAACGTATTCTCCAACGTGTATCACATACATATATATATATATATATATATATATATATATAAACTGAAGTGGTGTTCTTTTAGGCATCAAACTATATATCAGTAACTTTATAGCAAACCAAAAAAAATATTATTTTATCGTGTCACTTACTTTGAATAATGTTCACTTGTTTTTTTTGAGCAAATACACAGTTTCTACCAAAATAAATAGCTTTAAATATTTTGTTTGACAGCCTAAAATTTTTCACACAATAAATTCACTGTATGCAACCTGAGTGATCTGTTAATACTTATGTATGGCACCTAGGGAGGACTATACAAAAATACAATGACTAGTGTGTCTGTCTGTCTGTCTGTGTGTACATGTGTATGTGGAATCTCCAATAAAGAATGTGAATAATGACTACGCCTTGTTTTTTGTCAAAGATTCAGCCACCACGTGCATTTTTCCCGACCGTTATGTGTAAAAACATGAATGTATTACAGAATCTGACATTAATTCCATTTACTGCAGCAGAGGCACAGCTAGCCCTTTTTCATACGCAGTTTGCATTGTGCGATTAATTCAAAATCAACAAGTCAATCAACGGAAGCCTAACTCAACAGGAGCTCAGCTGGAACGAAAACTAACAAATCTAACGGCCCGCAGGGACACGAGGGCGGCACGGCGAGATTAAAGCAATAACGCAAAACGCTTTGATAAGGAAGCAGCAGCTATGCAAATAGACATCATAATGCAGGAGCTGGAGCCCTCGAAGGACTCAGTGAAGCATCTTATTTTTCTAAATAGTGGTGCTGAACAGCCGGTCATCCACAGAGCAGCTCTCCTTTTCAGGTTCGTCATCGAGGCTGACGCCCCCGGGCCGTCTGCCCTGCTCTCCAAGGGGGGTTCCAGACAGACCCCATCAGAGTGATGCAAACTAAAGTGTGTTTATCACTGCGGTCCACATCGATCAGTGCCAGTGTCTGTCTCCAGAGCCCCGCAGCTCGTCACTGGATCACGCTTAATCATCCCAAGCCTGTAGGACCATGGAAGCTGTGCCATCTTTCTGAAATGGAAGCTCCGAGCTCATCCGGAACATTAAAAGGAGAATAAACAATTTGGTAAAAGACAACACGATTCTGATGTGAGCATTAAAATGCAACAGGCTACAGGGCTTCAGCGGAGCCAGGGACCCCCGTCGATATTATTGCATGGAGAGCATCTGACGGAGACGATCCTGAGCCCTGGGGGCCCCTAGAAGCAGGAGGTCAACGACGGCCTTGACAGGCGTCAGGCCAGCTAACGTGTTCTTGGCTCTGGTATTCCATTATATACGGGTGCCATGAGTATGCGAGTATGTCAACAACACATTCTAAAAATAAATCTCAGTATCATATTTGCACACACAAAGACTGATTATGATACGGAGTACATGGGCATACCTATCCCTCATCTGGATGCGGTCTCAGGTAATCACAGTGACTACTGCTACAGAAAGACCCATTTCCTGATTGCACCCCTATGGAGGAGCCCGAGCCTGAATACCATGATGACACTGTTATCGACGCGTCGCTTGCTGCCTTGGAGGCCAGCCCCAACAGCCATGGGACCTGCAGAGCTTTCTCAGCTGACCTAGCTTGGTTTTCACATCATTCCTAGCGCATGCAGTCACCTCAGAAGGTGCCACTTAAGCTTAGGTGGTGGAAACTTTGCTGAGTCAAGGTTGACTACTGCTTCAGTGAAAGTGGCACACAATAGGAGAGAAAGCAGAATGAGGCACACACCGTGAGTGGTTCTGCTTGTGATCGTTTAGTTATGGGAGCAGAGAACTACACAAGAGATCCTGGGTAACAAATCACGGAGGAGTTCACATCCAAACAAACAATGGATGTACCAGTGATCCGTGGGACACAGAGAGCCAATCTTCTGAGTGTGGATCCCAAATGACTAAATCAGCTGAGGACCTCCACCAGAACCTTTTGATTTCTATCCAAAGAGATAAAAACAAATAAGCCTGCTTGCTTACCATCAGTTTCGATCAAGTATCTTGAGTCCTCTGGGTTAGGAGAGAAGGATGGATTGGTGCCCCACGGAGTCAGCAATGGCTTACTTTCGTTAAATTAATTGGAATTTGGCATCCTTTACAAATGAATATGACCTTAGCCAGGTGTGCAGAGAAGCTCCTCAAAAACTCCAGTGTATTGCAAGTTGGCGTCACTGGACAGGAGGAAGAGACATCAAACACAGGGGACTAGAAACAGATTCAACGAGTATGAGCGGTTCATTTCAGCACCAATTACCCTTCACATTTTTCATTTCTGACATTAATTACAACCCAATGTCCGCAGTATCTGAAACACCTTGAGTATCTCTTAGGTGCGGATTTTTCATTTTGTCTTTTTCCATTTTTACTTTCACATTTAAATAATTAAATTGGTTTTTACAAGAACTGAGAAATTGGGGGGGCAGAGACATTGCCATAGAGATTTACACATCTATTCAAGTAGACAATCTCAGACAGACAAACAAACCAGAGAATTTACCCATTCACTCTAGACAGTGACTGAAACAAATGGAGCCACGTGCATAGACATCGTGCAATCACAATATCACAGTGATGCCAGTGCAGGGCCTCTTAGAAAAAACAAGCACACCTTATTCCATAAAGTCCTGCAAAGCACCCCCCTGTTTCTCACCCATGTAGCCGCTGTGCGCTATGATCCAAGTTTTTGCTAAAGTGCAACCATTCGGTAAATACTGCGAGGTCCTATTTACGTGCACAGGAGCAGTGTCAGTGTGCACTGAACATGGCAGGCCGCCTCTCTCTAACAGCCACTGTCAGCATACCTGCTAAATTACACACAAGTCACAAAGAAACCGTTCAGCTGGGAGCTCTGCTAATAGGGTCCAGCTACTGAAAGCAGAGCTGCAATGTCAACTACAGTCAAGGACCTAGGAGCAAGGTGGCATGCAGAGTCGCAAGCTCCACCATTACAGCAGATGAAGGATAAGCTGCCTGCAAAAGGCTGCACTTATTGCATGAAGAGATATAATTATACCAGGGCTGCAATTATATTGCCTTCAGGCTGCTAGAGACACAGCAATGTGTAGTGTTTTCCATCTCCAAATATAGACAGCGGCGGTGGCTTTCCGCTTCGCGGAGCTTGGCCGTCGTCCGGCTCTTTAATGGAGGGTTTGTAGCAGAGGGCTAGCATGCTAAAGGCTCGGAAGCCAGCGGCCGAGAAATTACATTGGCATATTTTTTTTTAAGTGCACAAACAATTTATTATTCACAGTATATTGTTTTTATTCAGCTTTATTAAACCAATCGGTTGGTACCAGTGACCCTCCTGCAGGACCCATTCCGGTTAATCGCTACGTCACCTCACTCACCTGTTACCACAGTGAGTACAAGTCATGTTGTGTGTTTCTTTTTGCGTCGACATCTTTTTTAATCGAGTCAACTATTGCCATTAAAGTAGAAACGTGATGTTAAAACAAACAATAGTTACGTCATTGTCCCGTTTCTGCCAATGTGAATGCAATACACAATACAGTTAATCTATACTTCTTGTGCAATAAATAATAATAATAAAATATCCTACCATTAAACCATCTGTGATGACCTTGCTTCGCATCTCCATCAGGACTCCTATGAGGAGGCTGCTTGGATGGGATATTGTCGGCAAATGCCCTTACCGCTATCACACCCGTTGGCTCCATCCAAGTCATTTGGTCCCCTAGCTGCTCTCACTGAAAGTCATGGCTGAAAAAAGGTCTTCCGTGGCCAAAAACTGGACATTCTCCGGACCGTTATCAGATCGTAACTTTCATTCAACCCTTTCAGTTTTAATTCCATTCATTTGCTTCCTTACTATCAAAAATAGCGCGCACCAGACCACACTTTCACGGATGCAACTATCTTTGAATAATATGCAGAAATTGACAAACCGTTTTTAATCCAGACTTTCATTTATATTTCTCCACCGTCATCGACCTCTATGTTTTCCTTGGTCCATTTCCCAGAGACGCATTACAGCGGCTTAAAGTCGTGTCGATGAATTTGTATGACCCAATTTTACCCGTCACTAATGAGAAAGATGTCATCCAGGATTCAGCGTCATACTGAGAATCAAGTTATCAACGATAAGTGTACAGTTACATTTCACTTCCATAAATGCATTATCAAGGTTTTTGAAAAATATTTTATTTACACATAGGTAGCCTATTTGTCTGATATGTGGAACAACACATCGCTTACTTTGTAGCAGCGGTAAAGTTCAATCAATATGCAATATATGAAATATTTAATATCAAGGTGTCACGGCTGATACTCCGGCTCCTCGGGTGTGAATTCTGGTGCAGACATCGCATGGAAAAATCAGATTTATTTAATTTATTTAATGTTACTGAACAGACGAATATATATAAAATAACGCAAAAAATACCATAAAATACAAACCTGGGGACACAGACATTGTGGTTCCCCTTTGGGTGCGAAGGCTGGGGCTGAGCACCTGGCAGCCGGTCCCTAAGGTGGTCAGCGCTGCTGTGCGCTCGTCTTCCTCAGCAGGCAGAAAGGCAACTCACGTATTGCACCATGGATTTTTCTAAACTAAGACTGTTATTCCGACCCGGAAAAAGTCTTCAATTTAACAGTACTACCAGAACTTTATAATGCCACCGACAAGTATTACACAACATGCCCTGTCCGCAGGTCTCATTTGCAGGTGTTATGCCGAAAAAGGCATCCCTGCCGTAGAATACATGCCTGTCTCTAAATGACCGATTGGTCGCTGATCTGAAACGAGTTGAGCTACTTTGTCGAGTTAGGCTGCCGTAGTGCTAATCGATAGCCCTAACCATAAACCTGACCCAAACACTAATCCCCAAAAAAACCCTAACCCCCCCAAAAAAAAAAACAAAAAACCTAAAAGCTTAACTCGTCAGAACACCGGCATACATTCTAAGGATGCCTGTTTCGGCATAACACCGGGCAGTGCCAGCCTACCTACGCAATTATACCAGCAGAAATACGTAATCGCAAAACTGCTGGGATGCACATTCTATGAAGAGCGTAGGTCGTTTTTAAATCACGCTAACATTTTATTTCAAAGGTCGGAATCTGTTTCGTAGCCCCCTTTAGTTTCGATTGCATGTAGAATTATACCGGCATTTCGTGTTAAATGTCTAGAAATCTTGTATGAGGTTTGTATGAGTGGTAACATGTTTTGTTTATAAACCAAGACAAAAATATGGAAAAGGGGAGTTTATAATAAACCACGAGAGCAGTGCATGTGGACGCAAAGTGCTTGAGATTCACACCAGCTTTCTACCGCAAGGTAAAAAAGAATGAAATATTTCCCACTTTTCTGCAACCAGAGACTACTTCGTATTAATCTACGTATAGGCAAACACCTTTCGAGGTGCATGAAATCCAAAAGGCAAAGTACCCACGATCGCACTAACCTGTGGCACAAGGGAGCCGCAGACTTCTTAAGTCTTAAGGCAGCAGCGTTGCGGATGGCGAGAGGACCGGAGCTCTCCCGAGCTGTCTCCGATCTCCGGTGTGCCAGCAAAGCAGCGCTCCTCTACTTAAGTACATCATCTCCCCAGGTTTGGCACGGCGGTCTCTGTTTACAACGGCGAAAACCACGCCTGTCAGAAGGCGATTGGTCAGGCTACATTTCTTGCCCCTTGAGGATTTAAGTTCCCCTAAACGCAATTTTATGCATCCATTACAAGTACAAGAGTAAAATGTGTATGGATTTATGATATCGACAGGGAGCAATAAAATATTAAGATTTTAAATGAGATTTAATCAACAGTTAATAAATGGTAATGGTTAATGAAATCATGCTTGGTGATTTGCAGCTAAATTAATTATTGTGTGCCCTCAAATTGGTGGAATAACGGAAGCATCTCCTGAAATACATGTACTAATACATATAGTATCCATACAAACCATTTCTCACGTTCCATTTCCAGTTGTATTCCCACAGGATTAATGATAAATGTGAAATACGAACGGCGCCTTTTGAAAATGGTACAGATTGCGCCAAAATATATCTGATTTTATTACGCAAAACACGGTTTACAGCCACCTTTAGGTTTGAATGACACATATTCGTTTCAACTTTACATGTATTTTACGTATTTCATTGAAACTAAGTTTCATTACATTATACATTACATTATAGCTGTTTCTCTTTTACAGCCAGCTCACAGAAAAGCTAACGAGGAAACGGCGTTTGTTTTAGAGCTATTAAGACATGTAGTGCTGTCATTTCAGTGTAAAAACCAGAAATGTGGAATTTTAAACGTTTCAACGTTTAATCCCAGCTGTATTGAGACATTAAGAAGCGCTTTATAAAATGACTCCTTAAAATGTTCCCGCTTTGACCTGCAGGGGCCGACTCCGGCATAAAATGCATTAAACAGTATTCCTGCTCACATGCCTGAATTCTGATGAGCTTGCTATGACAAGCTGTCGTCGACAAAGGCGTCGAGGACTAAGGGTCACCATAATACTTAATACTGAAAGGATGATACTTTTTTGTGACGTTTTAATATGGTGTAAATCCTACCTAGTTTGCACGAATCACTAAAGAGAGGAACACATGTAGTGGTGAAATCATTCTTAATCACGTAATATCATGTAATACACTCGCTCTTGCTCTTGTTCCTAAACATAATCAAAATCAGTTTATTTGTTCAGGCAAATTTGTTCAGTCATGCTAATGATGCAGTTGTTAAGAGTTAAGATGCAGAGTGTAATGTTTTAATTATGGTAACCATTACAGCGGCAGTAAGTGAAATAGCAAGTCGCGCTGATGCTTTACCACTAATATCATCGCTGGATTTTATAAAACCTCTTTCACTCATTAAACGGGGAAAACGTCCCGTAAGTCAAAGAATCACTTTACTAATTTTAAACCTCTCTAGTTCTGGCACAGGTTTTCATTAAATGTCCTTCTTCCTGCCAGGTTTATTTATCCAAGGTGGAACCGGATTCTGTTAGAGGCATAAAACCGCGTGCTTTACGCTCGTGGGACTTTTACCTACAAAAACATACAGAGGGCAGAAGGAAAAATGATTGGATCAGGGAGATAAGCAATCAGATTGTAAAGGATGCGGGACCAAGACATCTGATTGGGTGGTCCTGCTTCCTTTAGTTGCGCGGAACCACCTTTTCTACAATCTCATTGGTTATCTCCCTGAACCAGTCATTTTCCCTTCTGCCCTCAGAACATTTTTGTGTAAGTAAAAGGGCCATGGGCGTGTTTTATCCAATCCAGATTGCCCAGGGAGGTCTGCTGCCGGAAGCACATTTTAGGAGTGCAGGGAGCAGCACACACCTCCAGGGGTGGCTTTTGTTCACCTGGCTGCAGGCTACAAAAAGCAGCATAATGCATTCCAAGGAGACGCTCATTCACTCCGTCGCACCTACAGCCCTGTAGGACGGTAGAAGCAGCTAAGAGAGCAATGAGAGATTGAAGTACTTAGCCGTCTGACTTTATGGGCACACGTGAAACATTTACATAGATTCAAGAAGAGCAAAACAACCTTTGACCAGGCACTAGAAATCGGATATATCCATTCATGTATAGTCACAATATAACAACTATCATTGTTGCCGTCGCGCAGGATTATATTAACATGGAAAAACCAGCCAAAGATCACAGTCAGGCGCTGGGGCTGGAATCCACATTATTTTTTTCTTGGAGTGAAATTCTGCCCACAGAATGTTTTGCGTTAGCTTCTGTTGGCCACCTGCAGCCTCCCCCATGCAAGTCACGTTATCATGTATTGATCACACCTCGCACTGATCATCTGAGAACAGGTCTTACAGACCACAGTGACAATTCTTCACCATAACCAAGGCGTGGAAACACAAGAACAAATATGGTATCAGCAAGCCAAATGTGGGAGGGAGCTTACAAAGTCCACTATGTTGCAATATTTTCCCACTCCGCGTCATTTGGCATTCTCTGAAAAAATAAACGGGCTGCTCTACAGTCTGCTGTAGTATTTATTTATTTATTTTAATTATTTGGACACTACGCTTGTGATTTTAATTAAATAAATAGCTGTAAGCAGAAAGCCCCCTTTTTCCACTGGCCTCCTCAAATATGGCCACAAGGGGGAGTGCCAAAGTTTGATACAGCATTAACATGAATCTGAATTATCTGCTTCGGTCCATGCCGTCTGCTTCACTACAAGCCAGTAATGTGAAAACAGGTCCAGGGTAACTTGTGGAAGTTTTATTTTGGGCTCTTTGCCAATGGGCCGATGAAAAATTCAGCAGTGAACGGAAACTGGCTGAAAGGACACAGAGGCCCTCCTGTTAACGCATGAAACCCCTGAATGCTAAACGGCCTCCGTTGGCTGCAGTGGGGAAAGTGCGGTGTCCGTGGCCCCTCTCAGCATGCGTATTAATCCAGAGATGGGGTGTTACAGCTGGGGGAGGGGGGAGGGGAGTGGGGACTCTCGAGGGACCAGGCAGGAGGAATGGAGACTCACGGCCCCAGGACGGTAACCTGAAAGAGCTTGGACTATGCATTTCCATATCGGAAACCAGGAAGATCAAGAGAAGGATCAGGTCTGAGCACTGCTTTGGCAAGTTGTCTGCTGCTGGTTGTCATGGAGATAGGAGCTGGCCCACCGGCACATAGACAAAGGACTCTCCAGCAGTGTGGCAAGCCCCATGTGTGGGCGTGAGAACCTGAGGAGGGGGCCATTGAGGCTGAGCCTCCAGTGAGCGGGTCACATGGCTTCAGAACCCCCTCCCTCGGGAGACATGGCGTTCCTCATTCCAGATGCAAAGCCGGCTTGTTGAATCCTTGGGGCAGTGCAGAACTGCCCAGGCATCTCCAGGCTCCCAAAACATCAAGAGGATCTCCCTTGGTAACTGGTAGCTTCTGACCCCTGACAGACTGTGCCATTGATCGACCTGCTTAACCTGCCAACACCTGATGAGTCAATGAAGGAACACAATTCACGGCACAGTTGTTCATTTCCTACTTGGGGTGGAATATATCTCCACACACCCACGTTGAATCCCAAGGTACTCCCATGGTACCAGGGGGTACACTGAAAAGAAAGCAAAGCAGAAAATGCCCAGATTCATACTTGCGTTCATCTGACAAATGAGGTCAAGCTGCAGTCTCATTCAAACAGCTCCTGTCCTTGTTGATATCTCTGCCTTTTGCTCCGCCTCTGGGCCCAGGCACCACAGTATGTGGAAAAAGATACTCCCACTTTCTGCTGGTCAATTCCCCTAAGCAGTGCCAGTCCTGGCTAATAACCATGTGAATTTACATGCCGCATGCTTCGCAGGCAGGTAGAATCTGTGGTCGGAGGTAAAACACATGGAATCCTTCATCCAAGTGAGCCAAGGAATGTTTTGCATTCCATGCTACGCAGAGGGCAAAGTTGTCTGCTGATGATACATGTGTGTTGACCTGGGGGCAGCTATTATGCACACGGGGAGCAAGGGCACTGGATGGGCTTACTTACACGCACCTCAATCCTTTCTGACAGAAGCTTGCTGGTAGGCATGCCAGAGAGAGGGAGAGAAGACCACAGAATGTGTATTTAGAATACAGGCATGCTTCTCTGGCTGGGAAACCCTGATCAAGTGATCCAGTGGGCTTTGAACACATGGACCCGGAAAACCCACTCTCAATTTAGCCCAGTGCAGGCATATAATCAAAGGGGGGGGGGGGGGGGGGCCGAAACAAAAAAGTAAGAAAACCAGTTAAACAAGTGTAATTGTGTTTTTAATTTT
>JABFDZ020000022.1:16296080-16326631 GCA_019775955.2 Pollimyrus isidori
ATAACAGGAAGGAATACTATTGCTACTAAAATTCTTTGAGCCCTAATTTTAACATACAAAAGTATATTGATAAAGACTATTGCATTGTCCTATTTCATTTTGAAATTATATCAATATATAGCGGTACCTCGGTCCTCGAACTCACTAGAACTCAAATTTCTTGAAAGTCAAACAAACCAGTTTGACCTAGAATTCGATCTGAATATCAGAAGTCGAACCGTGAACACTGACCTAATATAAATTGCACGCGGCAGGAGTCATACTACAATGCAATTCTTAATCGAATGCCTTCTTCACAGACTGGACGATTAAGCAAATAAAGCAGCGCAACATCACAGTAACAAACAATAAATAAATCACTAACTTACTTGTACAACTAGAGCATTTACGTAATTTATTTAAACTTTATTTTACCAGGTAAATTAACTGAAAACCAGTTCTCACTGCTTTACGTGATATTCGGGAGAAATAGCAGATTACGCACCGGAACTGCCTGGGATACAAACGTCATGCGTGTAACTAAACTCTTCAGCCAATTAGGGCAAAGGTGTATTGTTATGGAGGCGGTTCCAGTTTGTGCAGCTGGGTGAGAGGTTGCAATGCATCTAACCGCAATGCATTGCGTCAGGATCAGAAGGTGTTGCTTTAAGCCAGCACTGTAAGCAAGTCGAACGCACCCAATGACAGGACTGGGGAAACAAATTGAAACGCGAACTAAACACAGAGGACTAATGACAACAACCAGAAACAGCTGATCGCATGGGGATCCCACACGAGGTTAACCAGGTGACGTGGCACACGGAAGGAGCGAATAATCGGGGCAGGACATGGGTAATGTTGGGATAAGGTCTATCGTTTTGGAAGCCATTAAGAAAAAAATGCTCTTGCTTTATCCTGTGTTCATTTTGTGTTTAAATGCTTAAAAAAAAAAAACATTTAGGTGTTATTTTGGGGGGCCGGGAACCAATTAACTGGTTTTACATTATTTCTTATGGGAAAATTTTAATTAGAACTCAAACTTTTTAGAATTTGGTCTGGAGTCCGGAACGGATTAAGTGCCACGGTACCGTAAAAATTCCATGTACAAGCCAGCCTTAAATGCCATCAGGTGCATGGTAAGGATGGTAGAGATTACGTGGAAATTTATGGAAACTCATGGGTGGTGTGACACTTTGAAGACCCTTCCAGTGCTCAGCTGGCACACTCTCCAGGAATGTTAAAACTTCTGGATTAGAATGTGGGATCATAGCACATCCAGCCACATGTTGGCGCCCCGCATGGGTTATTGGCGTCTAAGTAATTCAAATGCAATAAAAAGGCTTTGGCCCACTTGGTTGCAGGTGATGATTGATCATTTTAAGGCTTCCCAGTGCCTATGACAAAGGAATGGTTCACTTGGCAAGATACTGGATTTACCTTGGTTGCAGAAACAATAAAAAACTAGAGGAAAACATTTCCAATTCATGAAGGAGTTTTAAACAAGAAAAAAAAACATCAAGGTCCAGCTGTTGGACTAGGTCACAATTACAATCACAGTGCTTCTCTGTTTAAGTCACAAACATCCCTAAAATAGCACACAGGGGCAGGGGATGTTATTATCCAGCAGCACAGGAATTCTGCTACCATAAGCTATCAGAACAGCAAACGCCATGAAGTTAACAAGGGGGCTGTGGCACCCTGTCATCCTTAGCAGGCCTGGATGATACACGACAAAATGACATGTGGTTAACGATTCATCTGAAAAAAGAACAGTATAGTAATAACACAGTAATATAGCTCTAGAAACCAAATCAAAGAGTACAGACGCAGATGAAAAGGACATACATGCAACCCATTACTGTAATATATTAGAAGCTCATAAACATGATGACATTAATTTGAGGCTACACACACTCCTTGGGGACAGGTACTGCATTAAGGGACTGGGGAGGGGCACCTATGTGATAATGAAGACCCGATGCACCCAGGCTGCAGGCACCCCGCTGGGGCCCTCGCCAGCGGGGACAGGGCGTCGTGTCCGGACAGACGCTGCAGTCCGCACAGTCATTTTCCAGGACATAGCGGGGTCTTAGAGAATAGTGAGAATAGTGAATACTGACGGATTATGCGAACCTGCTTCGTGGCGGGTTAACGTGATCACGGATCATGTCCGCCACACCAAAGGTACTACAACACTGACTTAAATCATTTCACGGGTGAAGACGTTGGATTTGGAGGACTGAATTTCAATGGTGACCACGGGAAGTGTTTAACAAAGGAGGACGCAGCCCAACAGGGAAAATGTCACCAATCGGAGCCTAGCGTCTGCGAGTTACCACCGGTTAAAGACCAAAGGAATATAAATGATCTGAGGCACTTACTTCGTCCTCAGGACTTGCCAGGCGGCCTCAATGTCGGCATACAGGTTCTTTTCGGAGGGCTTCCCGCTGCTAACGCCGTACCCAGAGTAATCGTACGAAAAGATATTGCAGTTGATCCGCGACCCTAGACCGATGTAGAAACCACACATCTGGCCGAGGTCCACAGCGTTGCCGTGGGAAAACAGCAGGGTGTAGCGGCTGTTGGGGGCGCAGCGCACGAACATGCAGCCCACACGGTTACCCCGACTCGTCCTGGTATCGAACACCTCGACGGCATCCAGTTCTCGCTGAGAGTACTGCCAGTCCGCCCGCTCCGTTAAATGGAGGGTGGTGGTGCCGTTGGCGTCCGTCTGTACTGAGTACGTGGGCTCCGGTGGCAGAAAGGCGAGCTTCGCAGCGATGCGGCTCGGGCACGGGGGGCAGCAGAAGAGCCAGCACAGTTCGCCGATGGAGAAACCATTCATCCTAGGGCCTTGATCAGGCATCGAATCACGGTCTACCTTAATCGGTCGATATAATCCCGGTACTCAAGAGCAGCAAACCGGTGTAAAACGGCTAGATCAGGCGACTGCTATAAAATGCTGGCTCGTCGGCTGCGCCTTTGTCCGTCTTATTATCGCGTTTCTGAATCGAATAGTCACCTATCTAATGTCATGTACGGCACCTATTTCCAATCGTAAATGTGCCGCGGACCGCAGGCGACATCACATCCTAATGTGCCGACTAAGTGCTGAAGCTCCGGAGCCCGACTTCCGGGTTAGAGCCGCGGATATCCTGTTCACGCGCCGCCGCGCGGCGGGATGCTGCTATCCGCAGGACTCGGGAATGACCTTTCCCGCGCGTTACGTCAGTCGCGTAGCAACCGGCTCCAGTCATTCGCGCGCACATCTTGGCAAACGGTAGTTTAGCTGCAGGCGCAGGAAAGTATCTGGTTTGGCGAGTTTGAATTCGTCATTGTCGGTAAATTAAAGGTGGATAGCTAAAAGATAACGACCTTTACCTTACGTATGATGCAACTACATGTTGGCGGTATGGCTTTGAAGTCTTTGTATCTGACCAGGGTTACATACAGTCGACGTTAATAGTGTATATCTTGATCATCAGTAAGAAAAGCGATGACCGATTAGCAAACTGAGAAAGGTTTTGGTTTTACTTGGATAACAATGCATATTTTACTTTAATATTTGTAAATACTGATATAACTTCAAATTGTACCCATTTTCTAATTGCATGTCCTGCTCAGAATAATATAAATTAATCGTTACGTTGCTAACACATAGATAGCTAGCTAGCTAGCTAAAGTAAACAAAAGTAGTGTGGCCACATATAATTTATTATACTGACAAGAACATTTTAAAAATAACACATATTTAAATACATAACAAGCGCGTCTACCTTATTTAGAACGTACCAGCCCTGCTTCATTGTTTTAATAACGTTTACTTACCAATCTAAACTGACAACTAATAATCCATATTGAGAACCCCAAGGGACAAATTTGTACATCAGTAAAAAACGTTAACTTCCTAGGAGCCGCTACACGTACAGATTTTGGGCATATAATGTGTTTTACACTTTTGGCAATGTAACATCAGTGGGATATCACGAGATAAATAAAACGCTACTTTTTCAACAAAAAAGACTAATCTGAAAACAGTAAATAATATAACATTAAGAATCCGTGGCCAGCGTCAACGGGCATGTCTTTTCCAAATTTCACTGCTAATAAAGTGCATTCCTAAGGTATTTTGGGTGGATTTATTGCATCCGTAGAAGAAGGGCGTTGGAACGACTTAGTTTATTAGAGAAAAATTACGTAACTTATTTTGAGATCCCCCGTTCTACTGAGATTATCTGGGAATTTTATTATCTTTGTTAGAGACCGATGCATCCAAAAGGACATGCTTCATAGAATCAGTGCTACTGAAAGACTCCCCTGCCAAAACTGACAAGACTTCAAAGGGTGTCAGAATTTAATCTTGGCTCGCGGCCTAAGGAACGTCACACTTCACAGAAGTTCAGATGAATGTCGCCTTCATGTCGGTCAGTGTGTGTGCGTATCTGCAGGTAAGAGGAGTCGGCTTCTCTCTGCCAGCACTGAAATTTAAAACCAAAACACTTGTTAACTTAATGAGTTAATTTAGTGTCCAACAGCTCATTTGAAATAGTATTCAAACAGTAGATGCACCTCTCTCCATCTCATATTGAGCAAACACTCAATTAAAAGAAAATATTGTTAATCTGTTATCACAGATCAAGCAGTATAATTTTAATCACCCTGAAAATATCTTAGAAGCCCCTAAATCCATTGCTGTAGGGAAGTCTGTGTTATGTCATATCTCAGATCCACCCTCTGTAGCAGTTTACCATAAGAAGCACCAGCATCCCTATTGAAATGCCATCCATCTGCACAAGGCAGGGACCACGCCGAATGGGATGTCGCTCCATAGATGGGCACATACACACACTCCCACCTTATGTATAATTTAGGGATCAGCCAAATGTGTCTTTAGACTGCATGAGGAAACCTGCAGAAAACATCCAAAAGTCTGGATTCAGACCTTACATGTATGAAGCTGGCCAATGAGCCAACTGTCATATATTAATACCAACTTCATTGATTCCAGGGTATAATCTTCATATTAGTATTAACTCCAAAGAAATATTCATCATAATTGGAGACCCAAATAAGGAATGCATTCTTACTAAGAAAGAAGACAGCAGTGTCACAGAACTGGTGAGCAAAACAGATCCAGTCAGGTTGGCTTTGCCATGTTTACAGTTCTCCACCTTGCAGGGAAGAGGAGGCCTGACAGGCCTTGCTGGAAAGACTGCTGCTGTAAAGCAACATCTGGCAACTTCACTGCCAACGGAGTGACATCGACGGTGGCTGGCTGCCCTCAGTCCTGTCACCGACATCACTGCTTTGCACAAGACAGTGAACTACATCAAAACATCAGAACACTTTGTGCTAGGTAAGCCTTGCAAACACCAGGGGCAAGTGCTAGGGCAGGATAGACGGGCAAGCCATCAAAGCACAACAGGGCAGGACAGAATCTAAAGCTGCGAGGCACCCCTGCTGATCTGATTTTATGATTTCAAATTTATGCAGCGTTATCTTTTTGCTTTACATACACCATCCACTTATCAAGTACAGGGTGACAGGTGTTTCTGCCAAATGACACCAACGGCAAATTAAAAATGCAAAAATTAAACAATAATAAAAGGGAATGAACATTGTTGAATAAAAATAATTCAGCGTACCGTATGCCATGGATGTGGAGTCTTACAGATGTGCCCTCCAAAGAATAAGGCCAATCAGTGACCCCACACCACAAATTAAAACTAATTAATTTCAAGGGGATGTTTAACAGCCCAGTGGAATGTTCTATGTTGACCTCCTCATGGTCAGGACCAGGCTGTCACCTGCTATGACACTGACTCTGCTCTCTCCATTACCATTAGCCATGCACATGAAACATAGCTATATAGTTTCATACACATTTAAGGCAATAAAACATTTCCAGCTTCCCTTGTCCCCCATCTCCTCTCACAGAGGACAAAGCTGTCACAGAGGAGTCCAGCAGGCTTATTTATAAAACTGTCTTCATACAGATGGATGGAAACATAACTGGAGGTTGGGCTCTGAATCAATATATTTGTGTTTCTGTTTAGTAGTACTGATGGAATGGTCAGACCATGCTTTACCTCACAAGTGACAGGGGCCAAAACTATTCAGTCAGCAGGCAGGGATACCTGAGTCATTTATTTTGGGAACAAATCACCCCTGAATCACTTGCAACATAAATAATGTGTTTCATTAACATCTCATTTCTTCTTCCCAAGAGCCTGAGACTCATCTCTGTTGACTTTTTAAAGAATCTGTGGACTTTGGCAATAGATTCTTGTATTTATTTTGCATTTTCAAAATAAATAACGTTCGAAAGCTACGCCACGACTCTGATTTCATACTTCATAACAATACAAAAACAGACGCACGCACGCACATTTGTTCCACGTCTGTAGCTGTTTTCTAAACAGTCTAGTGATTCCGCTCCTGTAATGCAGATCATGGGGCCTCCGGGACAGAGAGCCGAGCCTGGAAATGCTACAAACACAGCTGTCACTGTAGTAGAGCCTCATGCTCCAGGAAGTACTAATGAACGCCAACACATGGGCATCTTGAGCCAGTCCGAGGCCATTGCTAAGATCTCACTCTAGATGAGGAGCCTGCATGTTGCAGCTGGGAAAGATGACGGCTAAAAGCAGCCTGCAGTCCAGAGTTTCAGATTAGGATGGATCCCTGTCCATGATGCCAACTAATGGGTGATTCTGGGGAATCTTCTCTGAATGTAGACAAGGGAGAGACCAGATGACATGTCAGTCATGAAGACTGCACTATAGCAAAAGACTCATGACTCAAGATATTTAAATTAGCTGTTCGGATAAAATATTTCTGATAATTCACATCATCTGCAATGCGCTAATCAGCGGGGGAGAAAAATTAGTTTCACAACAAAGGATGGGCAGCTTATAGCAAATCTGAAAAGAAGCAGATATTTCTAGATTTTTTTTAAAATTATCTACAGACAGGACTGCTAAATAAAGACACTACAACATACATATTTAGTTATGAGGTAAAGAGTTCACCAGGCCTGAGCACTGGTACGGACTGGGGAATGATACATGGATTCGGGGACTATAGTCCAAATTAGCCAATGACAACACAAGGCGGAGTGAACATCTTGTGTCTCTCAAGAGTCTCATGGCACTCTCCCATTTGCTTCCACAATTTGGCACAAACAGAACGCTGTTAGATCTGTGTCCAATTAGTAAGAAGGAACATGAAATAAAAAAGGGGCTCAAGAAGAAGAATTACACCAAATCTGACACATCAAGTGAATCACAGCTCAAAAGCTTGGAGTTTCTGAACAAATATAGCTGCAGAAGTTACAACAGGCCATAAAAATAACATTTTTTGACATATTTAACTGTAATTGACACAGGAGTAAGTCTCTCAGTGGTCCAACATGGGGTTTTTGTTCTCAGTCAGAAATCACATCAGATGGAAACCTGGAAGGAACATGCTGAGAATTGTTCCACCCTGAATTGAGAGGAAAGGAGAGGTAGGTCAGAGCTGATGTGAAGAATGATTTTAGAGGACTACAGGTGCCCGGGGTATGACCTGACCACCTATCAATCAGGGTAAAAACGCCCTGTCCAGCTGGACCAAAACAGGGAGTGTGTAGACTGGCAGCAGCAGTAGTGATCCTATCGCCTCTCAGTTCAGAGAAAAATCTGCTGGAGTACAAAAACATTTCAGAAAGAAGCGTTTTTTTTCCCCTCTCGGCCCCTAGAGCTCTCAGGATAACACCCATTAAGTCTCCCTGTATTGTTTGAAAACAAAGTAAAATAAAGCAGGCCAGAAGTGATTATTATATTTTACATGCTTAGCAGATTTTCTTACTCGGAGCAACTTCAGAGATCTACCCATTACTTATTTACACAGACATATTTAGTGGGCCAGTTCAGGTTGATCATGCATGTGAGAAGCTCAACTTTGTGTGGCGGCTAAGGGGTGATCACCTGTTTCACCTGTTTATTTACCACAGTAGAAAGGACATTTAATCGAGGGCTTTAGCATGCCAACTAAAGTAAAACAAAAACCTTGGTTACACTTTACTCAATGGTGGACGAATACTAATTTCGCTAAAGTACAAATCAAACAAATATACTTTCTACTTCAGAAAAAAGATGCACCGCGATATTTAGCGTGTATTTTGCATGACTTGTTCTTTCAGTAGTTCGCAAAGATGTACAGAATTAACAGATTTAGTAACAAAAACAGTAACAACTTGGGATAAATGCTGCATCATGATTCATTAATGATGAACAGTAAGAACAGTATCGTTATTCTTGACTTCAGTAGTTCACAGGTTTACAGAATCAGCAGATATTTTAACGAATATAGTAACTGCTTTAGATGACATGCGTCACAATTCATTAGTGATGAATTAACATGAGATCAGTATGCAACTAAGACTCTGTGGTTAAATATGTAACAGCCTAACATGTATATATTATTTGTGCCCCATTGAGTAAAGTGTAATCAAGACCTCTTTCTATATACTGTGGTAAAGAAACCACTTTGCATGAGTTGGACAGCGAAGCCTCAAGTTTTCAGCAATTCTACAAAAAGTTAGTTAACCTAACTAATTTCTGGCATGAGGAGCAGCAGCTGGGGTGAGTCAGCTTCCGCAGAAGGCCTGATGCCATCCATGCAATGTCAGCATGTATCAGCGCATGAGCAGTCAAATCAATGAAAGGGCTCCTACTCTGAGGGCATCAGGGCACGTCTGCACCCTCTAAGCCACCACCCTCACGTCTGCTGCTAACAATGCATTTGCTGAGCCTGAATCTCTAGTGTGACGGAAAATGCACAGCGACCTCCGGCCTGGCACATGTTTATGAGGAGTTTGGGGAGTGAGAAGTGGACCTCCGGTTATGGTATAAAAGCAAACAATGGAATATAATAGCGGCAAAGAGGCACAGGAGCCAGGATTATGAACGTCTGTCACTTGGTGTAAAGTTCCCACTGAAGCTCCTTTCTGCCTCTTTACAGCTGCTCATTGCTGCCACTTAGTTGTACTTATGTCCATACAAGCCACAGTATTGCATTAAACCCTGAAATTAAATCTCAAAATTTGCTATTGTCTATAAAATTACATATCAACGATCATGCCGAGTATCCATATAAAACCAGAAATAAATCTGAATGGAACTTAAGTGATCTTGTATTACCCCTGATTATAACGACCAGTTGACGTTTCTGTCATTGTTACAAACTGATTCCCTACCAGTGTTCGGCTATTACGGTGCTCCTGAAAAGTGTTTTAGGGTGGTTTTCATTTTAAAAAAATTTTCCCCAGAAAACATTGTACATAGAAAACCATGTAGTTAAATAAAATTGTAAGGCAGGAAACATATTCTTCCTATGTAGGAGTCCCGCCTCCCATCAACCGATTGCATTGCCCGAAGTGCATGCTGGGATACCAACCCTGCTGCACCCAGGAAGGGGCCCTAGGCTTTAAGGGGCTTTACTCACCTTAATCAATCCTCTTGGTAGGTAAAGTATCATTTCTATGGGAGGAATTGCAAAAAAAATTAAAGTGATGAAAATACAATCTCCATTGGTCCATGTGCACAAATCCTGCCAAGATGAAAATTAAAATGAAATAGCACCATTTGCATTTCAATTTTTCACACTTGCATAAGTCAGATGTGAAAAAATTAGAAATCATACTGTAAAACCTTTTTGTATTTTATTTTGTCTGTTTGACTTTTAATTTCTTACTTTGCATTTTCATTTTCAAGTTCACTACATGCAAATATATTGTGGCAAAGCCCCGGAAGAGACTCCAAGGAAGGCAACTTTATCCACGTCTTACTTACACAGGTTGATAAGAGCGTCATACGGCATGCAACTCGGCAACACCCCTGTGTGTGCTTTAGCTTAAACTTTCGTTCATATCTTGTTTCTTATTTTGAAAATGTTTTAACTACAACTGTACCGCATGCGCTGCTGCGAACACTTCCCTCTAAGGAAGCTGAAATAATATGCTACAAATAATCTAAACGAATCGGAAGCTGCAGATAAGTAGCTAACGTAAGCCGCGTGTGACTTTGCCATAAGTTCGGGGGAACATGGGCGACCATGGCCAAAGAACACAAGGAGAACGAACTCCGCAAACACACTGAGAAAGTGCAGCATTGATCCGTAGCTCCGCCCACCGCTCAGAGTAACATATATTTACATGTTAAAACTTAAAAATGAAAAAGCATGCATATAAAACGTAGGAAATTAAAAGTCAAAAATAAAATACAAAAAGGTTTTTTAATTTAATTTATAAAATGTTCACATCTGACTCCTCCATGATGCTATTTCACCTTAATTTTCATTTTGGCAAGATTTGGGCACATAGACTTTGAAAACTAAATGGCCAAGTGGAGATTGTATTTTCATTTAGTTTTTTTGCAGAAAATACCTCTCATACATTTCACATCCTCTCAAAAAAGGTAATTTGGGGTCCAAGGCAACTATTTATTCTGCTAGAGCCGGCCCTGTTCACAGGGATATAAAGCGTGTGAGGATGAATACTCTGAAACCGGGCTTCACGTACTATGACTCAGGCATTCCCCAGCCAGTAAGCATGGGTCCATTGACGATGTTATGCTTTTATGACAGCATAGTCACACGTTAGCATGCGTATCATCACAACTGCGTAATTAAATAGCCGACTGTATAGTTGATATTTAATTGTCACAAGCACATCTGTGCAGTCACACAAAAATAATCACAGTTGCAATTTTTATACAAGTTCAGACATAAAATACATCACACCAAACATTAATACACTGATTAACTTGTGCACAGTGATATCGATAGTACATAAAATGCGCATACTTTTTCATGTACAAAAACAGTGATGTATAAATCACGCTTTATTTACAAAAACTCTCACTTGATCTAGCAAACTGATGGTGACTCATAGTCGTTCATCCCACTACCAAATGTTACACAATACATTAGTGTTTCCCAACCCGGTCCTCAGGGACCCACAGACAGTCCATGTTTTTGCTTCCTCCCAGCCCCTGGTAAAGCAAAAACGTGAACTGTGGACCAGGTTGGGAAACACTGCAACACTGCAATACATACATCTGGCCATGCATTACCATGCAAAATAACCAATGCCGTTTTCTGTGAACAGTGAAAAATACAATATACAGACTGCAGCAGTTCCCAAGATCAGTTGTGCTTCAGGCTGCTCAACCTGTGCAAGGGCCTTCACCTCACAAAGAGCTGCTACTGCTGCCTTTTCCAAATCTAGAACAACTTAAGCTTCCTGTGTGTTTAGTACTTTAAACTATTGTACCCAGCTTTGCCTTTGAGTCCTACTGTGTTAAACAAAAGCTGGTAGACACCTAAGTTGATGCTACTGATGCAGTGTTTTGGGACAGACTCTTTGAGAACTGTGTGAGCAGTGATATGGGCCTTTAGTCAATGTCCGTCATGGACACCTGGAATATGAAAACTAAATGCAGTGAAACTCTTCTGGAACGTAAACAAGGCAGAGACACAACAGCACGGGGTCACTGCAGCACGCAAGTCATACCTTCTGTCAAATGATCAACACTTACTATCACACGTTACTCATCTGTCTTGTTTAAGGATTTCACTGCGATGATGGTACCGTCTCCCTTGTTTACGGGGATGAGTGTGTTTGCCAAACTTTATAGGCATGGGGGTGTTTACTGACGTTTTTTCCATGTACCACTCCGTTGAGCATGAAGGCAGGCGGAACCAGACAACTCGGCCATCCTTTCCATGTCACTGGAAGCTACTCAGAAAAGGGCGGAAACATTCCCAAGTCCGCAAAGTCTTCAATGTTGTAATTGGCTGTTCCTTGCGTTGGATCCCCAGCCAGAGGCAGCATGTCCTAGAAGCCAGGAGAGAGCTGGTTATTCAAACCCAGGAAGTGTTCATAATAGCTGCTTCAAGATGATTGTGACCTGGCAGGCTGGGTTTCCACAGCTGCACAGCCAGCTGATAGACACTGCCTTAATCTGTAAAAAACAGCTATATATACACTGGGGATTTAAAGCCGCAGCTGAGGTATGTGTTTACCTGGAAGACCTCCGTCTGCCCTGGCTGGGTGTGGCTGTGCTGATCGTCACCCTGCTGCTCATGGTGCTGCCCCTGCCACTGTGGCCACACCTCTGAGGACCGGCCCGGGAACTGGACCCCATCCTGACCGCCTTCATCTGTAACATCAGTAATTGGACATGGCACGTATAAATCCGGAGTGTGGCTCAGTTACAGACAAGGTCAGTGCTTTGTGGTGAAGCCAAAGGATGCATAACGACATCCTGCACCATACCAAAGCATGTCTTTAAAGAACAGCCCCAGTAACTATTTTATTTTGGTGTTCAGAGGAGAACAGGCTCAGGTAGTCATCACGCATGGTTCATCGCAATGAAAATCACTCCAGCAGCTAAGGAAGAATTATGAGAAAAGCAACCTTAATCCACAGATGAAACCAGAGTCTCTAATTCTCGGTAGAGTGCGGCTCCTAGTCGACATTCGCAGTAGCTGACAAGTCTGTGGATATTAAGGACACGAAGGGCAAGAATCTTGTTGAAATGACTTTTTATAAACAACTTTTGAATTACAGCTATTAGCCAGACACTTTGCAATCTCCTCCGAAGGCTTTTAAGGCTCTGCTTCCTGAAGGTTGATGTGATTACCTCATCAGCACGGTGCTCTTACTGGCCAGAGCTGTCTGTGTCTGTGTGTCTAATCAGGAAACATTCATCACCACCCCTCCCACATGCTCCCCATTCTTTGGGTTGCTAGTGTCCTTCTGACAGGACAGCATCACATTTGGGCAAAGAAGTCGAGTAAGAAGCTACCTGCAGGAACCTTCCGGTCATGTGCACAATGAGGCCGCACACAGTGGCAAACACTAGGCCACTAACAGGAACCAAAAGTGCGTTTGTACAACAGTGGCCCAGTCGCTGGTTTTAGTGCATCCCAATGTCCCTGAAATGTCTTACACTGCTTCTCCCATTTCCAGCAAGCTGGGACCAGTATCTGAGGTATGCACGACTCACCATCACGGAGTATGGAACCAACGTACAGCAGCTTACCTGCTCTGATTTGGCGACCTGCGCTAAGCATTACGCAAAGAAAAATGCGATGATTGTACGAAGACGAAAGTAACCTTGTGCCATCAGAGACAGACAAGGTGACCTTGGAGCACTGGATGCACATCCTGGTATGTGTGCACGTGTGTGTGTGTGTGCACGTGTGTGTGTGTGTGCACGTGTGTGTGTGTGTGTGCACGTGTGTGTGTGTGTGCACGTGTGTGTGTGTGAATGCCCGGTTACAAATGGTTGACGATGAGCCATTACTATAACACTGAAGAATGCTTTAACTCACTGTATTTTATTGATGGTGTGCATACACTTATGTCTTATGTGCAGGGCAGAAGACAAATGTACCTAAGCTTTAATTTGTTATAAATATGCCCTGCAAGCCTGAGTGATGAGATCATGGCATCTGGTATTCATCTCCTTGGTGGAAGCTGGTAACAACCCTCCTGATTTAAGAGAGACCTCAGGCCGGCCAGCGCTGTCTCCTCATATGCCCCCTCCCCCATCTGTCACGACTTCCCTGCGTGTGGTTGCACTCCCATTTACACCTTTTTTGTGACATACTACCACGATACACACACGTCTTCTGAATACAAACCGATTAATCAGTAATAAGATAAATGAAGAACCCAAGATCTAACCTGGAATTTTTGAGAACGGCCAGATCCTGCCAGAGTAGCCGGAAAGATTCTTCATTCATTCATTCATTTTCCAAACCGCTTGTCCTATTGGGTCGCGGGGGGTCCGGAGCCTATCCCGGAAGCAATGGGCACGAGGCAAGGAACAACCCTGGATGGGGGGCCAGCCCATCGCAGGGCACACTCACACACCAATCCCGGAAAGATTATATTTGATGTAAATACAACCATAAGAAGAATTACTAATTGGAATAATAATTTACCAGTATAACAAATACTATTATTATTAAATTGATTAACAACAACATAGTTCTCTCTTGCAACATTTCAATCACTTTGCAGATCCCTAACTGCTACAGTACCTCGAAATGGAGACAGCTGAAGCAGATGTCAGGTTTCAGGACATTCCTGACAGACCACAGCCAACCATTCAATTGCAGGAATATCCTCACCTTGGGGTGTGCTACATCCTCACCTTGGTCTCTGCCTCACCCTCACCTTGGTCTCACCCTCACCTTGGTCTCTGCCTCACCCTCACCTTGGTCTCTGCCTCACCCTCACCTTGGTCTCTGCCTCACCCTCACCTTGGTCTCTGCCTCACTTTAGGTTGAGCTCCTCACCTGCTCCTAAATGCCCTGCATTCGATCTGTGTTTGATATTTACAGTCATGGCCATCTATCACACCAGTGCAATCAACCTGACTTAAAGCTTCAGTTTAAGTGCAGGGAAGATTCTTGTATGCTTTGTCTAAATGGAGAAAGCTTTTTGGTGAATATGCTCTGATAATGTGTTTTTGAAGCCTGTCTAGCCGCCGTGCTTCACTGAGAGTCTATGAGAGCATCATACATAGTTTTTGCTTAGGAAATGATCACTGGACACATAGACTTGGAGTCCCAACTGGAAAGCAGGCTTCTCCGAACAAGAAGAAATGTGCGACCAATAACATTATTGCTCACAAGTCTCTCACGCTGTTGGCGATGTTGGCTCGCAGCATTCATTCATTCTGCCGCATGTGCGTGCAGGGAAGCAATTTTGTGGGAACCCAGAGTGACAGTCTATTGTTTTGTTTATCATCTTTCGCCACTGACATTTGTAAATATTGTGAAGTTAGCAGTTTTTGAGTTCATTTTCAGGTTCAGTGATTTTCAGCAGACCAGTATGGCAGTTATCTTCCTAACTGAGCTGTGTGTCTTCAAGCTGATCTAGAGGCTTCGAAGCAGCATGGGAAGCAGTGCAGGTCAGGCTGCACACTTCATTCTAAAGAGGCCTTGGATGAAGGAAAGCAGATTTTACATAAAAATTTTAGTTATACTGCCAACTGCCCAGACTGTGCTTCCCCCATTTTTAGAAATCACCATCCGTCACCACTGGGCAGTTCATCGTAGGCTCAGCAAAGCCTAGTCAATCCTCGACAGTCGTATGTCTGTAATGTGAGACTTGCCTGCTAAATAAAATAACCGTGGATGTAAAATGTGCGGCTTGGGATATGTTGCTCTAATTCTCTGGATTTCCTTTTGAAACTTGTTTTCACAGACTGTCTGATGGTCCCTGGTTCTAATTAGGATGCACTAAAATAGAATGCTTGGCAAGACTGACATACTAAATAATTTCCTTATATATACTGTTATATATCAGGCAAAAATATATATAGAAATATATATAGAAATATGCCCAATTTAATTTATATGACAATTCTTATAGTGGTTGTGTACATAACCGAATACCTAAAAATGAATTAAACATGTTTTAGGTGAAAAAAACAATTTCCCCAACAGTTAGAAAAGATCATCATGACCTAAAGAATCTATTATGGGTGTTCTGCACTTTCCTAACCTAAGCAGAATTTTACTAATCCCTCGGGAAATTAAACAAGTCACTTAAAAAAAGAGGACCATAATTAATTTTCCAAGAGAAGAAGAGGGAGGTTCCATTATTTCTAAGCAACAAGGGTACATGTATGCTTTCATCACTCACTCACTCACACACACACACACACACACACACACACACACAGACGCGCACACACACACACGTTTGCATCCACATCTTTGTTGGGACCATCCTTTCATTTCTATGGGCAAAACCCTAATACTAGAAATGACAACCCTACCCAGCCCTGACCCTAACCATAAGTGACAAAACAAAATACAGTGGTAACTCAGTTCTCAAACTCATTAGAACTCAAATTTCTTAAAAGTCGAACCAACCAGTTCGAAAAAAAAAAAATACCTAGAGCTCGATCTGAATCTCAGAAATCAAACTGTGAACGCCGACCTAAGAAAACTTGTACACACAGGGAAATGAGTCAATGAGTCTCTCAGCAGAAACAAATGGTAACGCTTCAGTCTCAGCCTCGAATTCGCTGTGATAGCACCGTGCATGTTTATACTAGCTGAATACATATACTTAGACAGTAAAAATACATTTAGACAATGATAAACAGTAACATTAATTATTATTATATAATAAAATACATTTTAAAATAAACATTTCTTCATTATTTTAATATTAATAATAAACCATTAAGGAGGTGGCATGGTGGTGCAGTGGTCCAAAAACATGCTGATGCTGATTGGAGTTTCTAAATTGCCTGTAGGTGTGCCTGTGTGCGTGACTGGTATGTTAGTGTGCCCTGCAATGGGCTGGCCCCCCATCCTGGGTTGTTCCCTGCCTCGTGCCCGTTTCTTCCGGGATAGGCTCTGGACCCCCCGCGACCCAGTAGGATAAGCAGTTTGGAAAATGGATGGATGGATGTATAAACCATTAATACATTTAAATAATAATAATTTTGTCGTGCCGAGCGGGACGGAAAGGAGAGAAAGGCGCAGACGTCAGGGCATCGGGGAATACGGGGTTTAATTACAGGTAAGGCAGGCAAAATGCAGACAGATAATACAATGACTGGACTGGGGAAACAAACTAAAATGCGGACGAAATACAGAGGACTCATGACAACAACCAGAAACAGCTGATCACACTAGGATTCCAAACGTAGTTAATGAGGGAGCGTGGCACAGGGAAGGAGCGGACGATCGGGGCAGGACACATTGTTTAGATACATTTATTTTCTACTTTAAAAATTACTGTTTTGATAAATTTGCTTAGATGTGTTTAGTACAGTATATGCTCCTCTTGTTTTATCCGTTTCATTTTGTGTTTAAATGCTAAAAAAACATATTTAGGTGTAACATATTTGGGGCCCGCAACCAATTAATTGGTTTTCCATTATTTCTTATGGGAAAAATTTGATCACAACTCAAATTGTTTAGAATTCGATCTGGAGCTCTGAACAGATTAAATTCGAGTTCTGAGGTACCACTGTACAAGACTTTTGGAATTTTTAGTTTTTTGAATGCAGTCACAAAATTTTATAAAATTGAGTTTTCCCTTGTGGGCACTTCAAAAATGCCCCAACAGTCAAAAAGTCAAAATAGGTCTTTATGTATTTTTGGGACAACTCGTCCCTATAATTAACATACACATGACCCACACACAAAGATACACACAGACAAACACACAGACATGTAACCAAAACTAAATGGACTATCGTAAAGACACATAAAACTCCAAAGCAATTTCAGAAGAGCATCGGAAGAAACCTGCTATTTAGGTAATCTATAAATCACAGCAAATCACATTAACCCATTAATGGCTTTAAACTACTGAAAACCAGTACCACACAAATACCCCTTGTAGTAAATGAAACCAATGACAAATAATTCACTCACATTATTTTAAAGCCTAAAAAAGAAAAATCCCCGCAATATAACATTACCAATTGATAAAATCAAATCAGCTTGATATGTAAATCCAGCTTAAGAAGCACTCCTATATGATTACACCACACATGCAGATATCCAGCACCCAGCTAAATGGCTAGGAGTGTGATTGGCCAGTGAGCCAAGCATCTTACCAAATGGAGCCCCGCGATTGGCCAAGCTGCTGTAGCCATTCCCACTGGGGGACGATGTGGCCGGACTGGAAAGAGGGCTGTATGATGATGGGTCTGCCGTGTAGCTGTGACTGGAGCCAATTTCGAAAGGAGAGGCCTGGGGTTTCCCAGACTGGGGGGGGGGGGGGGGGATAAGATGGTATTCCAGTCAAAACCAGGAATTACAACCGACCACACTAACAGGACACCACAGAAGCAGTACTCGCAGTGGAAATACAACTGAATGAGTCCTTTGAACAGCAGGGCATTTAACCATAGAGACACCAGAGCCATCTCACCTGTGAGGAGAAGGGGGGGCGGCTGTCTGTCCAAGTCACCGGGGCTGGGTTAATGTCCTGTGACATCTGCTCCAGATTCTGACCAGTGGGGGTTGATGCCTGGATGTCAGACACTCCAGGAACATGTATAACGGAGGAGCTGAAACACAACATGCCGTCATGTAAGCCAACAGGGCGGCCTGGCTCTCAGGATCATGACTACTGCTGACATCACTATCACCACACGGATCATGCATAGGATATCTTTATACCCAAAGGTTTTCCCAGCATGCCCTGGTTCAAAGGGACTGCCCTGTGGGAAGAGCTGCTGGCTCCCCAAGGTGGACGATGGCCCCATTATCTTTTTGTCCGCTGCAGACAGGAGTACAGTGTCAGAGCACATAGCCGACGGGTGTGTTAAACAATGCAATATCAATATCACAATAACTGTTCTATTGGAATGTAAGTAACTAAAAGCAGCGGATGATTTTTCAAAATGAAAACAGAGCTGCTACTCTTTAGCAACAAGTTTTGTAAATAACACAAGTAAGTCCTAGCAGGCAGCCACTGTTATTTAAAAATGACAGCCACTCTTAATGGCTCTACAGCCTCTGACGTGTTTTCCATTAAGGGGAAATTTAAGGAGTCCTACAGCCTGGCATCCCAGCGTACACCTCTACAAAGCGAGCATCTGTTTCCTGGGAGAACATGCCATCCTGCTTCTCCAAGGTTTTGCTCGCCTCGTGGACCCCTGAAGCTGCCCCAGGGACAGGGACCTGTGGGTTTTAAGAGAGTGAGGCTGTGAGGCCATCAGCAGGCTGTGGGAGGTGGGTGTTTCTGCTCAGGGGTTAGTCAGTACCTGGGTGAGGTCATAGGCAGGAGTGCTGGTCTTCTGCTGTTCTTCCAGCTCGACCTGCTGCTGTTGGAGCTGCCTGTGAACATGGAACCCTGGGTCACCGATCCACACCAGGGCAGGCCTGAGCCACCATCACCTTCACTTTGAAACTAGAGTTCCTCTTTTCACACGTTAAGATACCCTCAGATAAATGGTCTACAGAGGTGGGTGATTCAAGTCCAGAGAGTAGAAGTCCAGACCAAAATGTTGATTCAATCAACCAGTTGAGTATAAAGAGTCACAGTCACAGAGAACTGAACTGGATGGTTGAAACAAAGGTTGTTTCTCAATACTAATAACGCAAGGATCATACTTGTGGTCTTGGCAAGAACGATCTAACTAACTTGCTGCCTAAGGATGAACTTGCAATGAATCATGGGATTGCTCTAATTTGGTGAGGATACAACTGACATATCCTTGATATCTGCGGCAGGGCAAGAATGACACTTGAGGATTTTTACTGTCCTCTGTACTTCCGTTCTTGAGTACTGTAAATGGTCTTCGGCAATGGAAGAGGATATAAAACAGGTAACCGAGAGCACAAGTGCAGTCAGGCACGCATCCTGAGAAACACCCAAAATATACTCTTTACTCTTGACCTGGCTTACAATGTAAAACTTAAAAAAAATAGATATTTACTAAAGCAATCATTCTGACTGCAATGTTTGTCTTAAACTTTCACAAACAAATTTCCAAAAAATCCCCCTCTGCTTAGGGAAATCTGGTTAACATATTTACACGTGTACCCATATCAACCACAAAAACACATGACTATGGTTTACAGAGAAAGCTCTGGAATGTGCCTTATGTTAGAGAAAAAAGTGACTACTGATTCCTGTGTGCACAGTGGTGTCATGGTTATGACCTTTGATCTTTCATGGTTCCAAAACACAATATAGAGCTGTAAAAGGATAGGTAACTCCCAAGGCCTATTTCATGTTAAAGCCATTCGAGTTAACCAACCACAGGTGTTAGTTATGGAAATCTATTAGGAAACATCTAATCCTTTCAACAGTAACATCAATTTCAAAAGTCTAATATGGAAAGATTTCTGAAGTCTTCAGATACACGAAAAGCTGAAAGCCCCGCTAGTTAGACATTTATCTTCTGTTGTATGTAGTAATTCCTTCAACAATGTTAGCTGCAGGTCAAAAATATCCGATCATTCCACAAAAAGAAGAATCACTGCTTTTACCAGTTTAATATGTTATCGGAAAACCAGTTTCAGGACCAAAACAAACACTAATCCCACAAGTCCAGAGGAACACACAAGCAATCATGGAGACCTGAATCCCAAAGAGTTACAGGTCCTAACGTGTCAGATGGATCTTTCACACGTTTGTAGGCGTTTCATATGCTACACTGATGCTCTTTGAGCAGCAGAAATCACACCCCAGGGCAGCAGGGTGGTGGAGGTCACAAGACCCACGAAGCCTTGCTCACACATTCATAGAGCACAGAAATGTTTGTACAGCTAATTCAATCTCCTCTCCAGATTTGACTGCACATTAGCATGTATCAGATTAATGGGGACCATTGTGCCGAGGAGGAGGCCGGCATCTGCTTAGCGCACGGAGGAAAGGGTCACGTAAGGATGGAAGCTAAGAGACGCTAGCTATTTACTTTGGGCGAGCAAGCCTCATCCTGGAGGATTTGTTTAGCTAAATTGATGTTTGTTTCGCCCCAGGTTCCCAGTTCCAGGCTCTGCACGTTTTCCAACGGAACCTTCCCTGAAGCTGTCCTGGCCTCTGGATCGGGAATATCAACAATCCCACACATGCCGCCTGCTGTTACGCGCCCACATCACGTGAGGCAATTTGCCTACAGCAAACAAGCTGTTTATTCCTCAGTTCTACCGCTAGGGTCAGGGGTCTTCATGGTGGAAAGCTAGTACACAAGCCCACTATGAAGATAATAATTCAAGGATTTGTTTTCCATTTCAGTGCCTTATTAATAACATAAATCAAATGGAGGCCAACATCAATCTATGGTTTAAGGCTGTTTAAAAAAGAAACATTATTGGGTTGTTTAAATAGTTCCTGGCAAAGCAGTACTACGTTCATCTGCTAAAGACTGCAGAAAACATGTTCTGAAGAAATGTGAGGATATTTCCAGCGTCTTGGCAGTGAGACAGCTCTGCAGGTTCATTCATTTGGCAAGGCAGGAACACACGAAAACCGGTCACAGAACCAGAACAAGGTCTGTCCCGGGTTAAATGCCGTATGTATTTGTTGGAATGGGGGTTCTTACTTGATGTTGGTATTGGTGCAGATGATGTACTCAATCTCATCTGAGTAGGGGTTCTGGAACGTGAAGCTGCTAGTTCTGATAAGCATCCAGTCTCTGGTCTTCAGACGGAACCGGTACATGACGGAGAGGACCTGACCTTTCAGCTTCACCACCTGGGAGGAGTGAGAGAGCTTCTGAGGAAATCTGAGGAAGTGTGTTGATAAAAGGACATTGGTGGCTTCAAAAACAACGTCCAAGCCCCATCTATCCATTACAGACTAAAAAGCCTGGAGCCTAGCAGAGGCCAGGATTAAATGGGTTTAATGGCAGTCCACCTTGGAATTCAGGTCCAATCACGCGGTACAGGCAATTTAGAAATGATGGCTCAAATAATATCATGTTTTGTTGACTAACTGTGGTCTGAACCCCCAGCCCGCTGGTGCTACCCAGAACCACCCTGCCACCTATACCTAATAAAAATTAAATAAGAAAACATAAATTAAAAATAAAGTCTGTCACTGAATAATAATATGATGTTTCTGTGTTATGCATCTTTTCAATGCTTGCCCTCGTTAACTTCATTAATTAAATAGGCCATTGACGACTAAGAGTGTGAACCTGTCGCCTGTGGAGTACAGCAAGTTGCCTTGGCTTCAGTCCCCTGAAGGTAGGAGAAAACATTCCTGTCATACTCTCACTCTGTAAGGTCAAGGTTCCTCAGCAGACCTACCGGATCCCACTGCCGTGTTGATTTTCAAGATAAAACACTCCCTGAAGCACTGGGTTACATCCCAGTCCACAGCAAGCGGAAAGAGCTTCTCATGCCAAGGAAGACGTCCAACTGAGGAACGTCTTCCTTAGTCCACACGACTGACTGTGTCAGCATTCGGGAGAAGAAGCCCACCTGTTGGAAGCTCTCTCTGAGGTGGCCTTGGTCCTCGGGGTGGCAGAATTCAAGGATTCCTTTGCCCAGTAGGTCCTGTGTTGGACGGGAGTGCACAGTGATCAGAGAGGAGCAGCGCCACTGAGCAAGAAAGGGCAGAAGACTGGGACACCCCATCATCCCTGGGGGGGAGGGGGGGGCTCAGCTTGCCTGGGGCTGGTATCCAACAACGCTGATGCAGCGGGGGTCCACAAAAGTGGTGACGCCGTCCAAGTTGTGCCGTGAGAGAAATTCGGTGGGGACCAGGAGGCCACTGGTGTCCACAGTGACCGGCGAGCTGGTTACCTGAGAAGACAGTGGTGTATTCTGGAGGAAAGTATGACTTAGCACTGCTGAGCAGAGCTTACAATAAGATAAATAAGTAAATCCACTAGGGAGCAATAACAACAACAGTTAAAGGTTATACAAACACTTGGCTTTAGGAACATGTGAAAGGTGAGGTTTTTGTTTTAGTTTATGATTCACTGGAAGGGATTTTGTTCCGTGTTGAGCTGAAAGCAAGCTGCTGCTCAGAGCTGAAGTCAACAAACCAATGTGGGAGTGAATGCAGAGCCTAACATGGCCACGGACAAAGCAAGGATGGCAGAGCGGGGCCTTCATGAATCTCCATTCAGAGACAGACGTCAAATGCATGTGGGACAGCCACACCCTTGAAGGCACCAGGACACACCGCGAGCCGCACGTCCGCCAACACACCTGCAGTCTGCCGATCGCCACCAGGCAGTATTTACTGGTCTGTCCCGGTTCGGCATCTTCCTCAGGCATCGTCACACCTCAGAAAGACAGAAAGAGGGAACAAGGGTCATCTGCTAGTAAAGACCAAGTGACAGGTGGACCCCGATGCCGGCGACCCCGCACCCTATTCCGAGCTACAGGAGACACCCTACATCATAACCTACCTCAGCAGACTTCAGACCCCCACCAGACTGCTCTTTAACTTATTATGGATACAGTTTTTATGACGTTGCATTAAATTACACCGTCCCTTTAAGTAATTTCAAAGACTGTCTCACAAACTTGATCCATTTGAAAGAGACATGCCCCCCCTACACAAATGCTCAAATATTTCCGCGGCCCTTGGTGAGCCCCTGATAGTACAGCTACCTAGAAGTGAGCTCTGGTCAGTGCACTCATCACTGCTTACTCCAAATGAGCAATTCATTAATAGGCATATCTGTAAACCATAGTTAACGTTATACATTTTTGTTCACATCTGACTGGTTTAGGCCTGGTCAATTATGTAAGTGGGGATCAATTTCCCCACAATGTGATTTAAAAATCCTGTTATTTTGACCTTGTTTTCGGTCCCCACACGGGGGAAACCGCAATTTCAAAAAAAAAGTGTCAAAGGTCTTTTATTTTATTTGGTTACTCAAGGTTAACGTTAGGGCTGGATAAGGGTTAAGACTGCAGTATCTGAATAACTGTGTGTGTGTATGTTTGCATATTTCGGACCATTATCGTTTCAGTACCTCCAATCCATTATCAGTTCATCAGCTGACTTAAAATATTCAAATATTCAAACGTTGGCATTGAGACTGAACTGAATGAAAGTTCCTTTAGAAGTAAAATAACAATGTTGCAGCTCTGAGGTTCCAGAACTTCTCAGGTCTTCAATAGTTGTTTCCCTCGGGTTATAGCAGGCCTTGACTGACAGGGCACGCTAATCCCAGCCAACGAGCCTTCATAATCACCCCAGAGGAGTGTATTTAGGACACACTGGGAGTAGAGCCAGCCACATGGAGATCAAAATGCCAGAGTGATTCCGAAACCTATTCCCCTGCCCTAACTCTGGCATTGCAAAACTCATTTGTTGTGCATCGTGTTGTTTCTTGACGAGTTCTGCTCAGTTTCAGCAAGAATACAACAACAAGCACAATACAACAAAAATGCACACACAGCGGGCCATAAAGAGGGGGCAGTGAGAATAGGAAATTCCTCTCTCTGTGGGCAGACCAAAGGCAGATTCCTTTTCTTATGATCAGCCCAACAAAATACAATTTACAGTAAGCAGATCCTTGTTTTAGCCTGAAATCTAAATATTTGAATGGGATACTACAGGTCATTATGGTTTATTGTTGTCTTTAATTAAAACATCCACACACGCTGTCAGTTTTAGACTTACGAGGTCTTATAGGGTTAGTTTTGAGGTAAAACATGGTGTCAGGCAGGAGAGCCTATCATGTGACATGTGTTCAACGGGTGAGATGCCATCGAGAAACATCCACCCTCTGTAAGCAAACCACCGCCCCCCCTTATGTTTCGCTCTTCCTGCAGCCAGAGGAACTCCTGCGCCGGTGGAGACCACTGTCCCATTTCATGCCCTCATTCTCATCCCAGCTGACTTCGGTGGGCTCCCTGGATCAGAATTCCTGAGCGGGGAAGCGGCCTGCGGCAGAGGCGTCTCGATGGGCACCCATAGACAGGTGAGGGGCGGGGGCCAGTGAAGAAGGCCGGAGAGCACAGATGGCTCGTGTTAAACGTGGCCATTTTTTTTTCCCAGAGCGGGAGGTACCTGCGGGCGGCCAGGTTTTCACATATCCTGTGCAGTGCACAACCAAGTACTCCGGTTCCCCGTCCTTGGAGGGTCCAAGGCCGATCCTGCGAGGATGACAAAAAAAAAGCGCTTTCTGATGCCCCCTCAGGGAAAATATATTTATTATTTTCAATGATTGAACACATTCCAGGTCTGAAAACCCAGTTTATTCAGGTTTGTTGAAGCCAGGGGACCAAAGAAAAGGAGCCCTGGGAGTGATGTGTGGCTGTATATCTGCTGTTTCTGTAGCTGTGGTGGAAAATGGGGCTCCAGGGTAGGGGGGTGCAGTAGGGGTGTGACGGCTCCCACCTGTACCTCTTCCTCACGTTGGACAGTCTGTGTTCCAAAGAGGCCGCGCCGCACCTGGGGAGAGGGGGTAGGGCCAGACTTAAGAACCAAAACGTCAAACAAGCGAATAGATGGTAGATGGTGCAGGCTGAAGGGGGGGATCTCTCACAGGAAGTAACCCCAGAGCAACCCAGAGGCCCGAAAATCAATGTCCTGGAGCCAGCGGAAGATCAGCTAATGTTCCCCACACCACCTTTGCTTCATTGTAAATGCAGCTGCTAATATTTACATACCTAAACACAGGGTTGCCAACTTTGGCCAGCTGGCTGATGTGAGATTTTCAACTTGAGACAAGTCGGCACATGCATTTACCGGTATGTAACAGATTAGGATGTAACTCTGTAGGGTTTGCAAAATACCCCAACCTTTTGATGTGGCTAATTTAGGTTTATAATGGAATAAAATAGATTTGCTGTAAGATTTCTTTCGTGAGAGTCTGAAAGCATGAGTGTCACGCCAGATGCATGAGAATCAGCAACCCTGCTAAATGTATCTTAGCCAAACCTGCTTAATGCCGATAAACACCTCAAAACAGCCACAGCCATCTATACTCGCTGCCCCCCCCTCAAGAAGATGTTTCTCTCTGCATCCTGCTGGGCTGTTGAATGAGCTAGGGGCCATATTTCCACCAGATGTGACCTGCACCTTTCCACCGTGGATGTGTCCAGGGGTCATGGCACCAGCATCAAGTCCACGAGAGCCTTGAGGCGAGAAACTGAGACGAACACGTGTCCCTGGCCACACAGAGAGCTACACTGCACTCTTCTGCCAGGGTCTTGAATCGGCTGGGGATATCAGAGCACCGGCATCGCTCCGTGGGGGAGTTTAATCTGAAGGGCTTCTCACCGGGGTAAGACTTATTTCTCCATAATTTTTGCCTGACAAACAGCAAAAATTCATTTGATACATGAAACACTTTAAACTCCAAGCAAAATACAGGATTCTCTACCCTCTTAAACACCTGCTGGGCATGACTCCCAACATGGGAGGTTACCAACCACAAACGGGACAGTCTGAACAATCCAGTGCCAAATTACGGCTGAAACAACGGCGTCAGCAGAACAGGCAAGGTGGCTTACAAAGGTGGAGGTGGGGGGCTGTTATACACAAAACAGCAACGACCCCAAACTGAAATAACAAACCAAACTCCTCTCTTCAGGCAACTCAAAAACCATGGTGGTGGTGTAGGGGAGCACCAGAGTAAACTGTCCTCCTGGGGTGGGGTTCTCGGTGCGTGTGGTGGCACAGAAACCACACACATGGGGCCCACAGCCCGACACACACACACACACACGCTTAAGGGAAAAAAAACGGATATTTATCACTTTATGGGGACACTGTGTCCCCATAAGAATAGGTATACCCGCTCATACAAGCATGAACACACACACGTACACGCATCTATAAACACACACATAGACATACACATGCAAGCGTGTGCACACCTGTGCACACTGAGGCATATGCACACAAACACTTGCATGCAAACACATGCGCGCACACACACACACAATCCATGTTTTCGAATATTTGTGGGGACGTCCATTAATGACTATGGACAAGACCCTAATCCCAACAATAACCTTTAACCCCCACCCAGCCCTAACCTTTACCATAAGGAACCAAACAAAATACACTGGTACCTCGGTTCTCGAACTTAATCCGTTCTGGACTCCGGATCGAATCCTAAAAAGTTCAAATTGTGATCACATTTTTCTCATAAGAAATTACACTTAAATATTATTTAACAAAATTATCAGGGGGGCCATGGCCCCCCCGGCCACCGCATGATGGCGCCACTGCTTACAGTGCTGGCTTAAAGAACGCATTCTGATCCTGACGCAACGCATTGCGACCTCTCACCCGGCTGAACAAACTGGAACCGCCTCCGTAACGACACACCTTTGCCCTTATTGGCTGAAGAGTTTAGTTACACGCATGACGTTTGTATCCCAGGCAGTTCTAATGCGTAATCTGCCATTTCTCCCGAATATCACGAGAAGCAGTGAGAACTGGTTTTCAGTTAATTTACCTGGTAAAATAAAGCTGAAATAAATGACATAAATGCTCTAATAGTACACGTTAGTGGTTTACTTATTGTTAGTTACTGTAATGTTGCGCTGCTTTATTTGCTTAATCGTCTAGTCTGTGAAGAAGGCATTCAAGTAACAATTGCATTGTAGTATGACTCATTTCCTGGCGTGTACAATTTACTATTAGGTCAGTGTTCACCGTTTGACTTCTGATATTCAGATCGAGTTTAAGGTCAAACCGGTTTGTTCGACTTTCAAGAAATTCAAGTTCTAGTAAGTTTGAGAACCGAGGTACCACTGTACATGACTTTTGGCGTTTTCAGTTTTTGGATCGTAGTCACAGATTTTTATGAAATTGAGTTTCCCCTGGTGGGGATCGAAAAAAATGGTCCTTCACAACATGAAACCAACAGGTTTTAATCACATTGAGGGGGCATTTGATCCCCACAATGTAATGCACACATAACCCACACACACACACCTCATTCTGCAGATAAATGAGCGTCTGGACCCCATACACATCCTCATGGATGACTGCTGTCCCTCCTTCTTCACCGTACCTGTCTTCAGGTCTAGAATGCGACCTGGAATAAGAGACAACACACACACACACACGTCAATATCATTGTCCCTCCACTGACGCTCACTAATCCTTCCAAATAAAATTGAAAAATTAGTAACACGTTGAAACATTGCAGCACTTTAACCTTAATTTTAGTTAAACAGACGAAATTCACAGAGCAGGTATTGAGGTATTCTAGTTTTATAATACTTCAAATAACTTCTAAAAAAAAAAATTGTGCCAAAGGAAATACAGTGGTACCTCAGGACTCGAACTTCTGCCTTACCTGTAATTAAACCCCGTATTATACCCTGATGTCTGCGCCTTTGTCTTCATTCGTCTCCGCTTGGCAGGACAATATTATTATAATTAAATGTATTAATGGTTTGCGATTCATATTAAAATAATTAATAAGAAATCTTTATTTTAAAATGTATTTTATTTTATAATAATAATTACTGTTACTGTCTATCATTGTCTAAATGTATTTTTACTGTCTAGGTATATGTATTCAGCTAGTATAAACATGCAGAATGCTATCACAGTGAATGCTGAGACTGAAGCGTTACCCTTTGTTTCCGCTTAGAGACGTGCCGCGTGACTCATTTCCCAGCGCGTACAAGTTCTTAGGTCGGCATTCATGGTTCAACTTCTGAGATTCAGATCAAGTTCTAGGTTTTTTTTTTCCCCCCAAACTGATTGGTTCGACTTTTAAGAAATTCAAGTTTTAGAACTGAGGTACTACTGTATTAAAAGTTTTTTTACAATCACTACCAAACATTTCTCCATACTGAACTCAGTTTTTTAGAACTCGTCACATACTTTGCATCAATAATATGCAGTTTGACCCAACATTCAATCCCCCCTCCAAAATGCAGAAGACCACTAAAAGACTATAGACGTTTGTTGTTAAAATACATACAAGTCACAAAATAACTGTGTCACATGAAACACAGTAACTCAAGAATCACTAACAATAATAAAAGATGGATCATTTTGTCTGAGAAATATGATTTATCATTTAATTAATGTTCAGTTAGAGATTAACATCCTTTTCGCTTCACAAAATGTACTATAGTACACGATGAATGGATCCAACATGTTCATCTTTATTTTTATATTTTTGCATCCATCCATTTTCTGTGCACACTTGCAGGGTTGTGGGATACAAGAGAATTACCCAGGGTGGGGCACCATGCCATCACAGCATTTTTGAATATACAATCATTTAAAAATAAAAGAGTGCAGAAATGAAAAACAAAAAATAATAAAAATGGGTTGTGACACATCACTCCAGAGATCGTCATCAGAATTATCCAATATTTGGCCACAGAAGACCTTCCGTTCCATTTCATTCACCTTCATTGACGTCTTGCATGTTTGCTTAGCACCTAATATATCCCAGACCGTGACACGCAGCCTTAGCTAGGTAGTCAGCATTCTGATGTTTTGGCTCACCTCTCTTTGTACACTTATATATTTATTTGTTCTTTGGCCCTTTCTCTTCTGCCATCTTCCACATGATCTAAGAACCATGCTGTATGGGCCAATGGCTAGTTCATCCATGACTATATAATAAAATTATGACGTCGGCTCCTGTCTGGCCCGGCACACCTACTCTTTTCAATTACGCTCCTTCCTATCCTTCTACCATACATTTGTTCGCTCTCATTCCTCAAGAAATGTCTCTTATGTGATCCATGTTTAGAAAGAAAATCATTCCAAAGATGTTTTTTTATGGTAATGGGAATGAAAATCTGGGTGGGGATTCAGCTGTTTGCTCTATTTTCATCATTCATTGTATTATACAGATTTTGGCTCCCCCCTAAACAGCATTGGCCTCGGCCAAGGCCCTGCTCGATTAACTACTCCCCCTGAAGAAAAAGGCAGTGAGACTCTCTTGCATTCCTCTCCCCCAATCCCAGGGACACCTGGATAGACACACACATATGCGTACATACAGATATGCACTCACCACAACCCCCCATCCCATGCATTTGCCGCTTCATGCCCTCAGTGTGAACAGGCGGGTCTGTGACCAGCGTCTCTATGGCTGCAGGGCCAGAGACCTGTCTGACTATGCTGGACTACCTCCACCTCCCCATTTCCCTCCCCTGTTGCAAGTCACAACTTTTTATGTTGTAAGGTGTACTGACCATGTACTTATGTTGCTGAGGTGTTTTGTTTCTGTTCCTACATTGTACTCCCTACTGGCTGTTTTTTATTCTCCTCTTCTCTCCTCGTGTTATTCAGTTTTCTCTGTTCTTCCTATATCCCCTGTCTTCCTGACCTGTCTACCCCTTATAATGCTTGTATATGTATGGTCGGGTTAATGGCCAATTTTTTCGCTGGTACTTGTGACTAGTGACATTGTATATTGCAACAACAATAAATGGTTTCATCATCATCATCATCATCATCATCTTGTTTAGATTTTCAATACTTTCCAAGATCATAGCTTTAGAAATGTAGCAAATTGCATTAATTCAGTGTATATTGTATTTTACCAGTTTTGAAAACAGCATGTAAGCATGTGCCAAATAGGCTCTAAGTAAAGTTTTACTGGGGATGGAGTCTGCATTTTGTGTCATAGCCATGAAAATTGAGCCACAGGTTAATCTACACAGAGCGCTGTTGTTAACTGCGTGAAGTTTTGGAAAAGTGGTTTCAGTATGAATAAATGCTTGTTTGCAATTGTACAAATCTGTAATACTTGAAATTAATTTAAATTTGTATTTGGAAATTCAATGCCATTTTTAGGTATGTTATTATTCTTGTGGGGATGCCTTTTCAAAACATATGCAACACACACACGTTTGTATTCACATATTTGGGGGGGGCATCCATTCATTTCTATGGGAAAAACTCTAATCGCAACAGTGACAACCATAACCAACCAAACAGTTTTTGATTGCAGTCACAGATTTCTATAAAATTGAGTTTCCCCTTGTGGAGACCAAAACAATGGTTCCCACACTTTCAAAATAACAGGTTTTATCACATTGTAGGGACATTTGATCCCCACAATGCAATATATACATTATATATATATATATATATATATATATATATATATATATACACA
>JABFDZ020000022.1:16338509-16359273 GCA_019775955.2 Pollimyrus isidori
AACTTGAACAGAAAGAGACTTACCGAGTGAGAACTGACAGTAGGACACAGATGAATGAAAAAACTCAAACATGCAAACAGAAAAGACAAACGGAGAACTGACATCAGGACAGAAACAAAAAACTGAAACAAGCAAAAAAAGATACACGCTGGACTGACATTATGAACAAACAAAAAGATCCATACAGAAGAAGCTCATAGGGAGTGCACAAACACATGGACACTGACATGCAAAGCTGCACAGATACACAGACACACACATACATACATATACAAGCTGATGGACCTACATGTGTACAAAGCATCAAACAACTGAATTCAAAAATACAGACTGACACTCTATACCTTTTTTTCCCACACAAGCGTATACCTTCTGCACAGACACATGGTTGGATTCCAGCAGCCTCACACACACACACACACATACACACACACACACACACACACGCATACATCCTCCGCAGCAGTGGTGTCCGGGAGCTGCACAGTGTGCAGGCTGAGCTGAGTGGAGCAGCCTTGGATGCTCAATCCAGGGACATGCACATGTGGAGCTGCAGGCAGCTTCCGCTGGCTCCCAGCCCCACGGACGCGACTACGGGAGGGGCCAGATGTGGGCTCTCTCTGCTCCATCCAGAGACCACCTCAGGTTTACCCAGCGATGGAAGGACTACCAGGTACAGTATCTTCATATCCGTCTTCCTCCTGGTGTGTTTGGCATTCTTTCCAGACTTTTCCGTTTAGAAGTTGAACGACAGGTGCTTTTACTCTGCAACTTCCCCCCCTCCCATCCACGTTATGATGAAGGTGCTCAGCCTGCCCCACGCTGCACCCTAGCCCCATTCTACCTGAGGAGCACATCAGCCAGGATCTGTCATGGGAGCTGTGCAGAAGGACTCCAGCGAGGGCCATACGGCTTCAAAGGCTGATCTCTGTGGCCACAGAAGCTCTTCATATGGTGAGGGACTCCTCTGCACTGGAGTCACATTTTCTTCTGCAAACAACTGCAGTGTCTGTAACTTAGAAAGCTGGCATCTGCAAATCGGGCGATAAGCGTAGTCTGCATTTACAGAAGCTTTGGTCCATTGCCTCTATCAGCCTGGTTTGTGGAGCCTGGTTTGTGGAGTCTAATATGATAGGAAGAGCACTTTCTTATACATTTAAAGGAAATTATGGTGTAGCTTAAATGAAAATGGCCCTTAGCCTTAAAGACATGCTTTGGACCAGGGCATTATCCGATTCATGCAGGTATTTTGTTATCTGTTATCTTATCCTATGGAGACAAATAAAAAGCGACCATGCAGACTAGAGGCTGAAGCTCTTGGTCATAGATAAAATCTGCAGTGATGCAGGAAATTGCAGTCCAGTTAATGCAGTTACACCTCCCAGTACTGCTGTTAGTATTAAACATCAAGATAAAGGCGTGCACTGGACACCAGTACCTTGTAACACTGTCCTGAATAAGCAGTTGGAAGATGTATGAATGGACAGACAGACTACATTACTGTTTGCTTTAATTGCATCACAATGGTTTGACAATTGAACAATTAAGGAGAATTATAATTCATACGAAACTATGTCTGGACCAAACAAGCACACCTTTTAAGAGCTGCGGAGTCTGCACCCAACCCTGAATCCCGACTTCACCGTCTTTCCAGGGTGGTAATGCTGCCCCTAGTTTTCAGTAGCTGCCTTCCAGTTGTGAGGCACTTGTTTGTTTCGGACATATCGGCTCATTGTCATCAATTCTCACTTAAGAGATCCTGACCATGTTTCTTTGGCCAAGACCAATGCTTCACAGTAGTTTATCCAGCCATAATGAACCAGGGTGTAATTTAATTACACAGAGCACGCGGAGTTATGGAGTACAGAGTAACCCTTTGGAAAATGTAGAAAACAGATTTATATACTCATCTATAATACATACACAAAAAAACGTTCAAAAATTGAGCTTTTGGCATGGAAATAATAAGGAAGACAAAGGCTCCTTATGAAAGGCAGGACGTCACTGACATGAATGCAGGAAGGCATCTGCATGCTCATTATGACACAAGTGGAACATCAGCAGACAAAGGAGCTTATAATTGAGGGTGCGGTGCTTGTGTCTCGGTTTTGGGGGCCAGAGCTTAGCGTCTGGGAGCTGGGCTGTAATATTGCACTTGCATTCCCCTCCGGTAGGATTGATTTTCAGGTGTAAAGCAGATTGGATAAAAGATAAATTCTTTATTTGCTATTTGCTCAGGTATGAGTGCAGTTACACTGGAATTGTCTTTGCCGATGCCATCTTGCACTTGGGGGCCAGAGGCAGGTTCAGCCAGCGTGCAGAGCCCCTGGAGCTGGGGGTTAAGGACTTTGCTCAAGGGCCCACAGACATGTGACTGTTCTGCCAAGGCTAGGGCTCAAACTGGGAATCATCACAGGCGCAGAGACTTAGCGCCCCCATACTGTGCTGGGTATGTACTGCTAGTGGACATGAGCTGGGATGGGATGGCTTACTGTATAATCACTAGTGTCTCCCCTGGGCTGTTTGGTACATCCAAGGGAAGAGCCTCTTGTCTGGGCACAAATGCCTCTTGGCACCAGTGCAAAGGGCCTGGCCTAACATGAGCTGTCTACAGAGTGATCAACACTGTCTGGTTTGGCAGCAGCTGTCTGATCACCCTTTAATGGAGCCTCTGAGCTAGCTGTGGTATAGGGAGTGATGTGAAGGGCAACCAGCTGTGGTGTAGGGAGTGATGAGAAGGGCAACCAGCTGTGGTATAGGGAGTGATGAGAAGGGCAACCAGCTGTGGTATAGGGAGCGATACGAAGGGCAACCAGCTGTGGTATAGGGAGTGATGTGAAGAGCAACCAGCTGTGGTGTAGGGAGTGATGTGAAGGGCAACCAGCTGAGGTATAGGGAGTGATGTTAAGGGCAACCAGCTGTGGTATAGGGAGCGATGTGAAGGGCAACCAGCTGTGGTATAGGGAGTGATGTGAAGGGCAACCAGCTGTGGTATAGGGAGTGATGTGAAGGGTAACTAGCTGTGGTATAGGGAGTGATGTGAAGGGGAACCAGCTGTGGTATAGACGTGATGTGAAGGGCAACCAGCTGTGGTATATGGAATGGTGTGAAGGGTAACCAGGTTTGGTATAGGGAGTGATGTGAAGGGTAACCAGCTGTGGTACAGGGAGTGATGTGAAGGGTAACCAGATGTGGTACACAGTATAGGGAGTGATGTGAAGGGGAACCAGCTATGGTATAGGGAGTGATGTGAAGGGTAACCAGCTGTGGTATAGGGAGTGATGTGAAGGGTAACCAGCTGTGGCATAGGAAGTGATGTGAAGGGTAACCAGCTGAGGTATAGGGAGTGATGTGAAGGGGAACCAGCTGCGATATAGGGAGTCATGTGGAGGGTAACCAGCTGTGGCATAGGAAGTGATGTGAAGGGTAACCAGCTGTGGTATAGGGAGTGATGTGAAAGGGAACCAGCTGTGGTATAGGGAGTGATGTGAAGGGTAACCAGCTGTGGTATAGGGAGTGATGTGAAAGGGAACCAGCTGTGGTATAGGGAGTGATGTGAAGGGTAACCAGCTGTGGCATAGGAAGTGATGTGAAGAGCAACCAGCCTCCAATCACTCCAATGAAAATTATTTAAAACTGCTATAACATGTGTCACAGAATTACAAGAATAAATATCATTTTCTTAGACAGTGCTGGGCAAAATTGTGCTCTCTCATCCCCTAGCTCTTTTAAAAAACAGCCAGCAGTTCTGGGTAAGCATTGGTTTATTAAGAAAAGAGAATACAGTATGTCAAAGTCTCAGAAAAATAGCAGTCTAGGGCAGTGTTTCCCAATCCGGTCCTTGGGGACCCACAGACAATCCACCTTTTTGCTCTCTCCCATATCCCAGTAGGAGTAAAAACATAGAATGCCGTTTTTGAGACTTTTTCCACATACTCTCTTTTCTTATAACTGTGAAAAAAACAATGCTTTCCCAGAAGTCCTGGCTGCTTTTTACAGGAACTTTTCACTGCTTTTTGGAAGTAATTTGTGGTGCTGTTGACCTGTCTGATTCACCTCGGGCTCCTGTAGTAGCTCAGAGTGCTACATTCTGCAGCCTGCATAACTGGTATCACCTGGTATCACCAGGTGTATCTCAGTGGCATCTGGAGGAAACACAGTTGTCCTGCATTTTTCTATATGGTGTTTCTGTGCTATTAATCTGTAGCAGACTCTTGGATTCCGGGGTGTTCCCGCTGCCATGGTACAATGACAATGTTTTCATGTTCAGCTTCAGTAAGACAACGTTCTTTGACTCAGGCTCGAGCAACTGTTTGAAAGAGCCGCTGAGTAAAGAGCAATGATGCATTAATATGAAGGAAACATTAACAGAGGAGCACAGAAATGCAACTGACAGGGATAGAGAGGCTGCCAGTAAAAGAGCAACACAAACATGAACGCAGAGACGAATACTGACAGAAACACAGAGGCCCATAGATTTATGGCCAACAAATGTACAGAAGATGAACTTACCAAAGGAAGGTGTTCTATGTCCATGGAACCCAGCTGAGGACTGTTATCATGATTTACAGCAACTCCTCATCAGGATGGAGGAACTGTGACCTTAGACCAGTGTCGGGGATCCCCAGACAGTCCATGTATGTGCTCCCTTCTGGCTATTGGTTTAGACTGTGTTGGGAAACTCTACCTTGGAACACGGAGGTTTGAAAGGCTAAAGAGGCCTACTGGCCAGGCAGCGTGGCACGGAGGGCGATTTATGGGGCCAAGGTTCGTTTCTACAGCCAGATGGTGCCAAGTCAGAGGCTCCCTGTTTTTCATTTCCTGCCCCAGCTTGGCACTGAAACCTGCAGTCAATATCCACACTACTGTACACCATTAGCCTTTAGCAGCTGTTGAATTATCTGCAGATAGTTACTCATTTTTGTCCCCTTTCACCCGTTTATCTAAATGTATTTGGAAATACGAATGCAAATTTCTACATAGGGAGTGCAGCATTGTCACCTCACACCAGCAGGGTTGTTGATTTTAAAACCACTGTCACGTACCGCGTCATCCGTCCTGTTCCAGCCCTGTGTGTCGCCACGCCCACCTCGTTCCCTCTTGTATTATCCTGATTATGATCACCTGTAAGGCGAAAGCCGCTCGCCAGTCCCGTGCTTTGTTTAGTGTATTTAGTCTGCGTCTGCCTATGTCCCAGCGTGGCGGCATTGATGTTGTTTCCAAGTCCGTGTTTTATGTCTAGTAAAGCCCTCGTTCTGTGATCCTGCTCCAGTGTGCTTTATTCGCCCTGCCCGCTCCCACGGATTGTGACAGAATGCCGCCACCCCAAAACACGCAGCAGAAGCTCGATTTCTCGCGGAGTGAGCTGCTGCACATCTGCGTGTCTCTGCTCGCGGAGCCAAGCGTGCTGGAGGATCCGCTAGCTCTGGAGCTGGCTACTCGGGGCCGAGAGCTCCTGGAGGAGGAGCTCTGTCCGGGGCAGCGTTACCCGCTGCCCAGGGTGTGCAGATACCTGCGGCGCCTCTTTCGCCGACTGAAGGAGCTGGGGACCGCCAACTCACCCGAGTCAGCAGTGTCTTCGCTCAGGCTGGGCACCTGCTTCCTGGTCCCCGCTGGAGAAGGCGCGATGGATCCCTTGAACTTCCCGCTTTCCTGGGCCGGGACCGACGCCATAGGCGACGTCCTCCCCGGCGTCCGGAAGCGGCCGTGGGACACCTGCCCTTCCCGGCAATCCTGCCTTGCAAGGAGGTGGGTAACCCCGGTAGAGGATCCGATCCCTCGGGTCCCGCAGAGAGGTGTCCTGACGGTGCCTGCGCGTCTGACACCGACCTTGCCGCCGCTTGGGCTGCCTGATCCGGGCGAGGAGATCACCCCGCCCGCTTCCGCTGCTGGTCGGCCGACTCCAAAGCGCACAAGCAGACGCGCAGCCAAGCGGGTAGCCAAGCGCGCGGCAGAGCTGGACACCGCCCCGCACAGCGCCAGGGAGACGGACACCGCCCCTCTGCACAGCACCCCAGCTGCTGCAACGCCCGCAGCCTTGCACACTGCGGCCGCCCCGGAGACTGCGCCCCGCGCAGCCTTGCCCGCTGCGGCCGCCCCGGAGACTGCGCCCCGCGCAGCCTTGCCCGCTGCGGCCGCCCCGGAGACTGCGCCCCGCGCCTTTGTTTAAGCCATGATTTTGTCTCGTTTGCTGCCCGCCATTTTCACGCTAGATACAGGTTTGGACATACGGGTCATGGACAGAAGTATTTGGATACCTGCCCATTACACCCACAGGAACTTTTATGACGTCCCATTCTAAATCCATAGGCATCGGTACAGGGTTGGTCCCTCCTCTGCAGCTATAGCTGCTGCCTCTCTTCTGGGGAGGTTTTCCACAGGTTTATGGAGTGTGTCTGGGGGAATTTTTGCCCATTTTTCGAGAAGAGCATTTAAGAGGTCAGACACTGATGTTGAATGTGAAGGTCATGTGAATCTCCATTCTAGTTCATAGGTGTTTTATGGAGTTTAAGTCAGGTGGTTCTGTGTAGACCAGTCAAATTCTTCCACATCAAACTCACCCAACCATGTCTTGCTTTATGCAGTGGGGCACAGTCATGCAGGAACAGAAAAGGGTTTTCCCCAAACTGTTCCCACAAATTTGGAAGCATCGAATTGTCCAAAACGTCTAGGTCTGCAAACTAGAAGAGTGGCAGCTGTTACAGCTGCAAAGAGGTGAGCAACTCCATAGTTCCTGTAGATGTAATGACCGGGTGTCCCAATACTTTTGTCCATATAGTGTAATGTTCACCTTCCGCTGTGTGACCATTAATATTTTCCTATAACACTGATAAGGCAGTTTGTAGGTTGATGCGATGATGCCTCAAAACTACAAATGAACGAAAGAACGATTGAATTTGATTATTTTAGGAGTTAAATGTGTATTACTGCATACTAAATTTCTATATCATTTGTTATCAGATGCATTTACACACCCAATACAACAGTGACGATGAAAACCGACCGAAAGAAGAAGTGTGGGGCCAGGTTCTGGCTCATCTCCTGGATATGGTCTCCTCAGAGCTCCATCTAGAGTGTAATTATACAGTGTACAGCCATTTTATGTACCAGAATTGAAAATGACATCCTGATAGATCACAGTCCTCTATACATATAAAAGAGTTCTGTTGATTTAGCTGCTTTACAGTCAATAAGATTTATTAATGCCTTTAATTCATTTGCCTGACACTGGCCATATAGATGCATGGATATTGGCCCTAACTGCAAAATCACATTCGCAATAAAATGAACGGCAGTGTGGCCAGACCTGAGCTGACCCGCATGTGGTACCTGGCCCCTGGCCAAAGGCTTCTGATTCACAGACACTTTCAGGGAGTGTAGACCGTACCCACTCATACTGCATAGTTCTAGCTGGGGAAATCTTCTCAATAGTACAGTTTCAGTTCTGATCTGAGTACATCTTTCTCTTTAATGTGTCTTTTTTTATTCACTCCTTAGGAAGTACTCACTTATTCAACAGCTGTGACTCTGCACATGGTGACTCTATGAACTTACTGTCTGCTCTAAAAAACTTAACACGTGAATCTGCTGACCTTCTCTCCTTCAGCGTCCATCAGGACTCTCCTCAGTTGGAGTCCGTTCTGGATGTGGGTTCAACATTTACACTGCTTTCAGCCAAAATGTGTGGTAAAAATATGCTTAATCGCCGTATCAAGGGTAAAAAAACCCATTAATATGATAAAGAATACAATAATAAATACTATGAAATTACTCTTGTGTTGTTCTTCCTACAGTGGTCACCAGAGAATTTCAGTATTGAATGATGATTTCTACTAAATGATTCTAGACTGATATTCATACAGATGAGTGTGTTTGCTCAGTCCCAAGAAAATGATGAAAACTTCCTGTGTGCCAGAACAAATATGAACATGGTTTATGGCTATAAGATCATGCAGAGAAAATTACGTGAAAGGAAACATTTCAGCATTAACATACAGAACAGCTGGAGCTTGTGTACTGCAGTGTGCATCCAGTGGTTCGATCGCATATCTATTATACTATATGGACAAAAGTATTGGGACACCTGCCCATTACGCCTACAGGAACTTTTATGACGTCCCATTATAAATCCATAGGCATCAGTACAGGGTTGGTCCCCCCACTGCAGCTATAACAGCCACTCTTCTGTGGATGTTTTCCACAAGATTGTGGAGTGTGTCTGTGGGAATTTTACCCATTCATCCAGAAGAGCATTTGTGAGGTCAGGTACTGATGTTAGATGTGAAGTCCTGGCTCAAAATCTCCATTATAGTTCATCCCAAAGATGTTTGATGGGGCTGAGGTCAGACTTCCATGTGGGCCAGTCAAGTTCTTCCACACCAAAATCACCCAACCATGCCTTTATAGACCCAGAAAAGGGCCTTCCCCAAACTTTTCTTCAAAGTTTTTACCAAAATATCTTGGTAAAAAGCTATGCTTCCGATGTCATACAAGTTCCTGTGGGTGTAATGGCCATTTGTTGATATGTGATATCAGCCTGTGTTGTTTATTCCACCCAGATGAGATAAGAAGATGGTAGCTGTGATGCCCCAAGTTCAGACCCAGGCCATGGAGGAGATCACACCTGACCCTGTGTATGTGGATGTGGACCAAGGCTTGACACTGGCATGTATCGCCTTCCTCTGCCTCCTGCTGGTGGCCATGATTATCCGCTGTGCGAGGGTCATAATGGACCCCTACAGCGCCATCCCCACCTCCACCTGGGAAGAGCAACACCTGGATGACTAGCTGGATCAAGCCATGCTCTGCTGACAGGACCAGCACTGTCACTTCCTCTGCCGGTGAGGTTTACACTCCACTTGAAGGGCAAAGCCAACCTGCCACCATCTTGGCACCTCTGTGTGAGTGGAGGGTGAGAATTGCCTTAGGCTCACTCAGACTGAACACACCAAAACTTGGGCTCACTCTGATTGGCTAAACTGGTTACACTGAACCCCTCCAACTGGGGAATCCAATTTATCTTCTTGCACTCTCTCACCCAGGTCTAGTAGAAGTAATGGTGAAAAACACATTTAGTTATAGGACTGTGTTGGTCTGCTTATACATAAATCAACAATTCCCCATTCTAGCTCCACTCCTAAGGGATCAAATAACTATAATTCATTTAGTCTGCAGAAATCTTTTCAAAGTAAAAACAAGGGGATATGAGGAGTCTAATGAATTAATCAAACCATATTGTAACATGTGCGACAAGGGCAGAAGATGCAAATTTCACACACACAGAGCATAGGTAGCATATACATGCTCGAGCTTGATTGGCTGTCTAAGCACATCACACAAGCCTTCACTCTGTAACACTGTTCCCAGGATGCAACAGTCACTGGTTGCCCAGGTAATTCCATGATGGAAGGTGCATGCTGGTGCAAGTATAAGAGCCTCCTGTGAAGAGTTTAAACTAAAGAGCCTTGATAAACCCCACAGAGCCTGGGCAATATACAGTATGCAGAAAACACTATTCGTTAAAATAAAGCATGTCTCTACGTATGCAAGCGAAAAATCAGGTCATCTGAATAAGGCCTATCCAAACAGGTATCAGCCTATGCATGGCAATTTTTTTGGAAGACAGACATTTTAATGTTACTCTGGTTGCTCTGGTTGTACAGCTCTGGTTGTCATTTATACACTTTTTTTTCAGAGGTGCTACACCTTTGTATGTTTTTTTTTTTGTTCTCTAAGTTTTTGATTCCCTATGAATGAATTGCTGTGAATTACTATGACATGCTTGTAAAATACTGAATAACATTTGACTGTCTGTTTTTTTTTTTTGCTTGTGGTTAGTGCCATGGCCCCAGACGATTCCAAATAAGTCTCTCCTCCCATTTTCCAGCTGTTTCAGCAAATTAAAATCATCCGCAGCTTCAGGCGACGTAATTATAAGGGAGTGGCTGGTGTTTTTCAGTAATATCAATGTTACTGAACCATGAAATAGTAAAAAAAAAACAACATGCAAAGCCTTTGTTCAAACCTGAACGTGGTTCTAACAGCAGCAGTGAAGTCCACTTGTGCAGAACACAGCCTCCTGTCACGTTTATGTCATGTTCAATATCCCTGCCTGTTATCTGAAATATGAGCAGAAAAGACTGCTTAAAACTGAAAAGTGGTAAACTAATCAAACAGCTCATGGTGCTGTGAAGTGCGATGGTGTAACGCTTCCATCCCAGGTGAGATACGCATCAGTTAATTACAGGAAAATCAATCCCATCTTTTAAAATGTGGGAGTAGAACTCACATGTCCCCATCTTTGGATAGATTCAGTGTATCAGGAACTAGACTAACTACTTCGGAAGCATATTAAGGGGTAACTTGTTTATGAGACTAAAATTAGATTTCTTCGTTCAAACAAATATTTCCCACCTGTGGGAATTATTAGCTTCCATTGTAGATGTAAACTCTGAAAGGTGTTCGTGGAGAAATATGTTTCCTCCCAGTGAGCATCTAATCCAGCCACTGGCGCCCACACGGGGTAGATCCCTCTTTGAAATGATCACAGTTGTCATTTTGCTGACTAAGCTGCATGCAGCTCACTTTCTTCTTGCATTTGTTTGTGCGGCTCGGTGTTTACGCGGACGCATCTGTGGCAGCCTGTCTGGCTGCTGGCCCCTGGTCCCAAAAGCGTGGGGAAGTGGGTGGCGTGCTGACTCAGCTCTGCCTGCTATGCTAACGAGAACCAGCCATTTGTCACAGGATGGCATTTATAAATGATGGTTATTATCGGCCCTCCTCATATTCACTTTCTTCTCCGTTTCTGATGCATCACTACTGCTAGCAAATAGTACAGAGTTATCAGTTCACAGCCACCGCGAAATGTGAACCATCCCACACAGTTCAGGCGACACTCTGCACTTCGGACTGCATTCGGGTTTCATACTTTCACAAACCGCATCTTCTGCGGACAGTATAGGAAACTGTTTGACGTTACAGGATAATGTTCATGGGAAACACATGGGATACTTTTTAAAACAATGGATCTATGTTATTCACGTGGAGAAGCCATTTTAACGAAACCAATTCCTAAATACTGGTCATGGTCAGGGTGGCGAGAGGAGGCTTTGCAGGCTGGGGTACACCCTGGACGGGACGTCATGCCATCACAGGCTGGGGTACACCCTGGACGGGACGCCAGGCCATCCCAGGCTGGGGTACACCCTGGACGGGACGGGACGCCAGGCCATCACAGGCTGGGGTACACCCTGGACGGGACGCCAGGCCATCACAGGGTTGTTGGTCTTCCTATCTAAATGGGGACCATCCATTCATTTCTATGGGAAAAACCCTGATTCCACTGATGACACCCTTAACCCCCACCCAGCCCTAACCTTATCCATAAGTAAGCAAACAAGATACCGGACTTCTGGCATTTTTACTTTTTTGACTGCATTCCCAGATTTTTACAAAACTGAGGTTATCCAAATGAGGACCTCAAAAGTATGGAAATGTCAGGTTTTACTATACTTTGGGGACAATTTGGTCCTCAGATGTGATCTATACACACCCCCCCATACACATATACACAAAAACACACATATACAAGCCATGCAGGTAAGTATGAAGCTACAAAGCTACCCTCTGATTCTCTGTGCCATATCAAAAAAACATTCACAATATTATTTTAACATATACAATTAGAAAATATTACAACTGTTCAGTTCTTACTTGTTAATGGTACAGTACTTATAACAGCATCAGTAAATATAGAACTTTTCTCTGGTATTACACTAATGAGAATAAATTTGTCAGTGCTATCCATAAACACAGCAACAGCAGCCTCACACGGCAAACCCTTGTGTTCTATGACAATACAAAACCCCAAGGCCTCGATTTACAGGTGGGATTTAAACCCATTTACACACTGTCCCTTTAAAATGTAACATTGCTTCGCTATCCAGCTCCTTCACCAAGCCCACCGTGTCTCTTTATATCCTTATTCATTTGCATTTTCTCACTATCTGTAAGGAATCGGACATTGTCTGAGTTTGCATTACTACCCTTTTTGAGTAAGGGAGTCCAGCTTAAAGGCGGAATTTTGGTTTCTGGTCCCACCTTAAATACAGCTTCCAGAGATACCCACATCTTTCAACCGTCAGACATCTAGAAGGCCCAGTTGACACTGGATTAGATATGAACTCCTTAAAATGATGAGGGTTCCGTGGTGGCCGTATCTCCACCAAAGCAGCTTAATAGCTTCTCCTAACTCACTCAGACCAACCTGGACCAGTTCCCTTAACTTATTTATGCAGAAGGTTATTTATTCGTAGCGTAGTTACGGCTCCCTGAGCACTGAGTTTTTATGGCAGCACGGAGGAGGGGACCCGGCCATCTGATTAATCATGCACCATTCTGATTCAGCAGAACTCTCCGGGTTCTGCCTGTCATTGGCGGTGCCCCGACGCTCGCCGTACCTCTCCCTCACCTGATGAACAGCCCCGAGATACAGTCTCACCAAACACAGCTTTCTGGAATACAGAAAGAAACACTAGCATTTAAAATCAACCAAGCGATTTCCCAAATTACATGCTTTTAATTGACCCAAACTTTTTCATGGCAACACAGACGGCCGGTTCAGTCCAGTTCCTAATGAAGACAAATTCTGCTAACAGCTGTGGGATAAGAGAGAGATCAGAGCACATCCCAAAAGGAAGGAGCATCTTCTGGAGAACATGCAGCACCTGCAGCCTGCTAGCTTAGTCACACATCTGTTAGGGACAGGCTGCGGCAATAAACATTGGCAGCATTAGTTAATTTTAAAATGAATCAACCTGTTAACCACAGAAAACAAAACCAGGCAGCCAAAAATCCCACACGAAAACTGATGTCACTGCATCGCTGATGAAAAACATGCTAAACATGCCCTTCAAGTATAAGATTTAAAATAAAACTGCATCTGTATTACAGAATACTGTTAAAACTACGCTAATACACCGGTTGGGACTCATGCACCACATCTCTATCCGCACAGAGCAGCTGCGAAAAAAGCTCTTCTGGCTCAACTAGTAGCAAACTATACTACCAAGACAAAGGCTTCGTGTTCAAACCCAGGAAGCATACGTAAAATGCAACCCTTCCCTCTGTGGTACATTGCTTTGGATAAAAGCGTCAGAAGACCAAGTTCATGTGAACTGATACTGACAGGGACGTTTGGGACACCATCTTTATGATTCTTGAGCGCCCTCTACAGACTAGGTCAGGAAGAATGATGAGAGGTGATGGCCACAGTTCAGGCACAATCCTTGCTAGGCAAGGGCCTCGATGCACTTTGTATTCTGCGAGACCTGGAGGTGTTACTCAGAGATATTTATATCAACACAGTCATATGACTTCACTCACTGCTCATCCACATGGTCGCAGCTTCCATGAAAAGCCGCTGAAATGGTATTTAATCCCCGTTCCTGTAAAGATTACCTCCACTCCTTCACAATAGAAAGGTTTCATTTTCGGCTGATCCCTGCAGACCCCGCCCATGACAACTCAAAATTTGACAAAATGGTCTAACTGCACATACCCCAGTGCCTACTGACAAACATGCAGTGGCCATTGCATAAGTCACACAGCTGGGCGGCACTCAGGCAGTACAGGGAGGCTCGGAAGTGTCCCTTTTGGTCTTTGCAGCCATTAGCAGTGCAGCAAATCAGCTGCTATATGAGGGTCAGATTTCAAGATCCAAGTTTTCAATGTCACATGTGTTCCGAGGAACACACTGAAATTCTTTTGTCACAGTTGCAGAGGAGGGGATGAGCACATGGGTGGACAACAGGACAAACAGAAGTGTGACAACAGACAAGACAGTGCAAGACAAAAATCCATGACAGGTGCTGGAGAGCTTTCCAGCCAGAACAGACCTTCACAATCCTTCACTGAAAGCTGGAGCTAATCGGTTAAATCTGGGTTTCTGGCATGAATCTTTAAATTCACTTCATGTTCCTCCCTTGCTTGTTACTGATCCCCCATTTCAAAAGAAGACTTAAAACATGTGGAAAACTTACAGAAATCAAACAAAACTAAATCCATGACTTGGCGCTGAGGACACCCTACAAGTTTCCTCACAAATAAGGACCCTGACCGAGACCTGTTGTTACAGAGACCTCGCTGTTGCTCTGCTCTATCTCAGGGTGAGTAAAATGGCATCACTCACAGGCTATCCGGGGAAGAGGGACAATTTGGGAGCAGCTATATCACAACAGCTTCCAGTAAACTCAGCCAGATCAGGACGATCCATCAGCCCGACGGGATCCCACAGTCAAGCTCTCAAGAAACAATGCCCACGACGCCAGCACAAACTCAAATCCTCTGTAACATCCACCATCTCCTTCATCTCAGCTATAAACTGCAATGCAAGCAAAGGAATTAGAACCGTGTTCTACAGTACAATCAGTCAAACGAAATAATTACAGCAGCGAGCAACATGGCCTGTTTTTCCCAGCTGACAGCTTCTGTAGTTTCTGTATTAACAGAGATGGATGGGCTGCAGATTGGCAGGATGTGGAGTGAAGAACCTTGCGTGGAGAGGGAGAGGCTGTTAACAGACTTGTAGGCCTCATCCTGTCACAGGCTGGGTAGCAACATGGGCACAATGTAGGGGGAGGGGCAAACAGCTGGATATAAGCACAGTCACCTAAGTTCACAAATAAGCTACATGTATACATACAAACAAGTAGCGTAGTTGGGGCACAATCAGGCAGTGAGCCCTGAATCAAGCCCCAATGCCATGTCACATGACTGTCACATGACTCATTCACTGTGCCACCTGGAGTGACGTAAGCCTTTATTGTGAACTAGCATATCTGGATTCCTGGGTTCTTTCGTCATCAAGGTCATCAAGATATTGTTAGCAAGGCATCCCCTGTTCTTGTGCCTTTGTGACAGGAACGGTCATCCTAAAGCTCTACCCAAGAAAATGCCCCAGAGGGACTAGATATTGGGAACTGGGGAAGAGGAAAGTGGCTGCCTCTTTGGACCTCTCAGATTGTGTGGGATGGCAGGATTCAGGGAAGTTCTACTAGGACAGCTGCTTACCAAACTGGTGCCAGGCACTAAAATTCAGGCTTGTCTGTAGCTAAGTTCAGATGAAACACATATCCCTCATTACTCTAGTCGTCATTACTATCGCCCTGTTTACAGGGCCACTTAGAGGTGTGACATCACAGATGACTCTCACGGCCCTGCTTGCTCATCGGGACCATCGCAAAGTCATGCTCATGGGCACTTTTGTTGGTGGTGAACTTCCTAGCCTATTTCCCAGAATAACAAAAAAGGGTCAGAGGTCAGAAGGGATAACCTTCCTGTCAGGTTGGAACGACCAGTTCAACGCTACTACTGTACTGTACAATATTACTGACCAGGTGCCAGTAAAAAGGTAATATAGCAATTTGGTCTAAGAAAAGCCTGACAAGTAAATGGCGTTTACACTCTCTTCTACGCAAAAGCCAGTGTCAAGCTAATGACACATTCAGCTGCTTAATTATTGATTGTTCATTTCATACCACCATTATTTAATCATGACTCTGGAATTTTGGATTTTTAAGGTTAAAACACTGCAGTCAACTCACTGCAACCAGTACATGATATGGACACATCAAGTCCAGTTCAATGCCAAGCCACCGACTTGGCACAATGAATAGTGACTCTACTGTGACTGGAGGAATCAACCCAAAGTGAGTCTCTGCCATGTGAAATGACCTAGGCAGCAACAAGCTCAGCAGACCATCAGAAGACAGCTTGTGCCTGTTTTCTAGGATCTGGCTTTGGATGGCTCATGACAGACAGCTCCATGGTCACCTATAGGCAGGTTCAACATACTGTACATCCACCAATTTACTGTACAACCACTAATATACTCTACATCCACTTTTCGGCTTCACCTAACTTACCTCAGACAAAAATGCCCAGTCATGAACCTCATTAGGCCTAGATTCCGCCAATCAACCATTCCTCATAGATCCTACACTCATATTTCATGCTATAACAGGGTTTGACTGCCAACTATTCCCCATAAACCAAACAGACTCATGAATTACTCAGGGAGAGGGCGACACGCGGTGAACATTATTAGAACAGATGGCATTACCAGGTAGCCATCAGAAGTCTTCCTCCCCTGGAAACACGATGCCCACATTGGTGGCATGATCCTGTGTAATTACCTGAGGTGTTCACCCAAAACAATTTTCACATGCACTGCAGTGCGACACAGTGCCCTCTTGTGGGAAATAAATAACCCTACGCTGATTTTTTTTTTGAGCAAGTGGTCTCTTCTGAGAGGACTCAGGGAGTCTCGTTGTAGCCAAACTGCAGAACAGACATTAAGGGAACAGAATCAATCTCTCGATCAGGTGACAGGAAGACACATCTCATCATCTTGTCACCCATAGTCACTATACAGAGATAACTTTACATCACTGCCAACACAGAGAAATAGAAGTTTGCCTCTGCAATACACACTGTTATTTGCTTTGTAAGCAATAATGCATATATTAGTTCCAGTAATAAAATGAGGACACTCGTATCATTTCTACTTTAGGTATTAATCACTAGAATGTCAGCCCCAAAAACTCCCAAAGAGTACTTTATTATAACCTAAACTTTACCTTTTATATGAGCAACAATTTATGGGAGGAACAAGAAAGTGTCAAGAAAACCTCTTTTGTTAAGCCAAGGAATTTATGTCGCAGTGCCTGATTCTCCATCCATCCATCCATTAATCTACCAACTGCTCATTTAGTACAGGGACACTCTATGCTCTGCCAGGAAGCACACAGGGCAGAAGGCAGGAAATACCCTGGACAGGATGTCCATCACTGGGCCCACGCTCTCACATGTAATGGCAAATTCACCTAACCACACATCATCGGACTGCCAGAAGAAACTGGGTTCACCACTCAACTCAAGGGGGACATGCACACAACAGGGCAGATCTTAGATGGTGGTGCAGGGAACACTGTCTGCAAATGAATGAAAACTGCACATTTAGGGTAAACGGTCGATTTAGCAAAATCTCATTCTAAGGGGAATTAAAAAGATATTAATGGTACATTAAATTAAAGGGAATTAAAGGGAATAAAACTTGCTGGTGAACGGAGCAGGACAGGCATAGTGAGGGATCAGAGGCAAGACAGTTCAGGACAGGCAGAGTGAGGGATCAGAGGCAAGACAGTTCAGGACAGGTATAGTGAGGGATCAGAGGCAAGACAGAGCAAGAAAGGAATAGTGAGGCATCAGAGGCAAGGCAGAGCAGGACAGGCATAGTGAGGGATCAGAAGCAAGACAGAGCAGGTCCTTTATAGTGGTGTTTCCCAAATTCAGTCCTCGAGGACCCCTCGACGTTCCGTCTCATAGTAGGAAAAATGTGGACTGTTTGGTAAGGAGCTGGGAGTGAGCAAAAACATGGACCGTCTGGGGGTCCCCAAGGATTGTGTTATAAAATACTGCTCCACAGCATGAGCTAATAAGATGACACTTTCTGTATTAATAGTAACTGTACTACTGTACTTTCAGTGCATCGATCTGCAGAGTCCCTCACTATTCCTTACAAACTTAATTTCCTTGTTGGGGTCAAATTTTGATGACGAACTGTTCAAAATTTTTAAATCTGTGTACATTCAACAATACGTTACAATAAGTACAATACGTAGTATGCGGTAAGCCTTTTTCACGTGGTGATCACCGTCGGAGGGCCGAGAGACGCCCGGCTGCTGCCCAGCAGGAGCTCAGCAGGAGCTCAAGAGGGGCTCAGGCAGAGGCGGGGGACGGGGTCCTTTCCGGAAGCAGCAGATCACACATTATGCCTGGGTAGGACTCATTCTGCACTTGAAAACAGTTTTTTAAACCAGATCCGGTATTTTTAGACAAGCGGGAGATTTTTCAAGTTACACTTACCTCATCCGACACATGCTGACGGCTGGAAAGCTGCGGTCCAGAATAGTAATGTGAACCAAATCCATTTCTGCTTAAATAAATATGTATCCTGTTAGAAACGTGAAAATCACATAAAATTAATTCGCCATTGTCGAGTATGCCTGCTTTATCATCCAGCATTGGAGCTTTAAACGACGTTCTGATCAACATTTGGTACCGTTAATTTATAAGCATTTTGATTAACATAAACGATTGCAGCACATGGCTGGTATATTGGGCAGCACAGTACAGGAAACGCTACGCTTCTGGTGTGACGTAGTTTGCATTGAAGTCGAGGTGTCGGAAACATCGTAAGATCTGAAATACAAGAAATCCCCAGCTACTCTATAGGAATTTCTAAAAGAAATTGGTAATATTTTGGATTCGATGCAACTCATGAACAACTGAAAAAGTGCCTTCATGCTCTCTCGTTGTTCAGCTGTGATTAGTAAGAACTAGTGAATATAATTTATGTAATACTGGAACGTATATAGGCTTACCTATTATAGGCATTATCATTATTATAGGAAAGTCACACTTTGTTAAATGATAGCGAAGACTGTCATATGATTGTGACTGGTGCCGTGTACTGTGACTTGTATTCCTTGTAAGAAAAAAGGTAATTATGAATTGCGGGTTTTTTCGCCCTCGTTTATGACGGACATTTTTCAGTGTCTAAGCACAATCAATAAGGCTTGGTCAGTCACAACGCGGCAGATCTATCTCTCTCTCTCACACACACACACTCACCTCAGGGTAACACGCCATCGGGAGCGTTAACGTTATTTATATGTCTGTGAATAATTAGATTACAGGACGGACTTGAATACTTGTCAGTTATTTTAAGCGAAACCCATTGGTCTGCTTTTGTAAATAAGAAAAAACTAGGCGTACGTCTTCGTATCGATAAAACAAAGGATTATCAACTTTGAGTGGAGATGTACCAAGTGTACATAACCATACCAACGCTTAAATGGATGAAATTCATTAACTTAATTAGCAACGAGTAAAATTAAAATTAACTTTATTGAGATCAAAGTTATGCAGTGAATTAACTAACATAAATACAGCACAATTCTTTCGGGTTATACATCTTTTGTGCATTCATATAAATGAACTATATTTTCCCAATAAAACTCACAGCCAACAGTGAAATGCAAACAGTCTAGTCCATACCGCTCACGCACACACACGTTCATCTCTCTAGATCATACACAGAAAATGCAAACGTTTGCAAAAATCGTTTTGTTAATGTAGAGCAAAAAGGATCAGCCACACGCATCTGAGTACATTCAGCGATAAATACCTATTAGTGCCTTAAAAACACTATCAGAAAAAGTTGTGCTGAAATATAGGAAAACTATATACACAGTACAAAGTAAAGGGGCGGGGGACCATGCAATCTTATCCACATCGAATTTCAGTCTCTCTGCTGCCGCAACGAACTGTGAGGAAATGGACACGCTAAGTTAAAAATGGCAGGAAAATCACATAAACCCGATTAGGTATCATATGACACGACTCACAAAAGAAAACGTGAAAGTGAGAAAACTTCAATGGAAACAGTTTTGAATAAGATGTTCAAATAGGCTTTTTTTTAGGTGACATGCATGATTTAAAGGGCCAGAAGGGGGGGGGGGTGTATTGCTGATATCTTCGTGAAGAATTTAATCTTGGGGGGGGAGGGGGTTGGGCAGACATTCTCAGATCTTCTGGATTTTCTCTCCCACAACGACGGGGTTGTCCTTCCTGATCCTCTCGGCTCCGTCGGCCTTGTAGTCGAAGGTGCAGCTGTGCATGTCTGAGTACCGGTGGATCCCACAGAACATATTCCCGCAGCGGCAGTCGAAGCCTGTGTACGAGGCACACAGGGGTTAGCTGGGCACCCTCCAGCACACACTCATTATTCCTCCTATATTATGGTTTATAACATTTGAAGTGGCACACATGTGAAGAGGAATCCCATTAACCTGGCCTGTGACCCAAAGCACTTTTACTACATTTACCATTAAGGCAGAAATGTACCATCTCACTCCATTCCCATCATAAAACAGCTCAAGTCTTGGATGGAGCAGCGAGACGGGTCTGCAGTAGGCAAACAGGATTCTTCTGGAAGGCATCTGTACCCTGTCACTGTAGGACCATCATGGGGGAGCAGTGAGACCCAGACCGCGGCGCAGCAGGGTAATGCACGCCGGGGACTATGGAGCGGCCAGAACACCGACCTGTGAGGCCCACTTTCTTGCGGCACATCGAACAGCGGTTCCTCTTCTGCTTGGGTCTATCGGGGGACGGTTCCTGGCCCTCCGCTGAGCCTCGCTCTGTGTCTTGCTCTGTGTCTTTTGGCACCGATGCTGTAAGGATGAACACAAAGTCTAGGTCAGGCATTTCTCCAGAAGAGTCCTGACCAGATTTTTACTTAAGTTCAGTCAAACTTTCCATCTAATCATCTTTCAAGTACTTCCTTGTCTTCTTTGACCTGACCTTCGCAAAGGGGGAATCCCCCCCCATCAACACACATACTCAGATAAACAGCTCACTCTCAGTCACCATCTAGTGGCTAGCTGGCACCTTGCCCTGATCATACTGGAATTTTCCTGCTTTCTATTACAAACTTTACAACAAAAGATTCACAGATTGTTTGTTTGCAGTTTCGGGGGTAACAGTCTATAATGTGCAAAACGGCAGCATGACCTGGTCAGCCCTCTGACACATTGAACACCTGCATAGGGGAGTATATATCGCCACAGTCAGCCCTCTGACACACTGAACACCTGCATAGGGGAGTATATATCACCACAGTCAGCCCTCTGACACACTG
>JABFDZ020000022.1:16372616-16410081 GCA_019775955.2 Pollimyrus isidori
TGTGCGTGAAAATCCCAGTAATTGAGCAGATTGTGAAATACTCAGACCGGCCCGTCTGGCACCAACAACCATGCCAAGCTCAAAATTGGTTAAATCACCCTTTTTTCCCATTCTGGCATTCAGTTTGGAGTTCAGGAGGTTGGGTTGACCAGGACCACACCCCTAAATGCATTGAAGCAACTGCCATGTGATTGGTTGATTAGATAATTGCATTAACGAGAAATTGAACAGGTGTTCCTAATAATCCTTTAGGTGAGTGTATTTGTGTGTGGTTCATTAAAACAAAGAGAGCAAGCTGAGATATGTGAGAAGAGAGCGGGGGGGGCTTCATGGGATATGCTCACACACTATTCACTCACACACATACATCTATGGGCAATTTGGTAACTCTAATTAACCTCAGCAGGTTTTCGGACTTTGGAGGGAAACTGGAGTACCGGAGAAATTGCCACGATGACATGGGGAGAACATGGAAACTCCACACACGGAATCATGGTTGAGACTCGAACCCAGGTACCAGAGGGTTGCGATGACAGTGCTAAATGCTGTGCAAATGGCATCTTTTTACTTGGTTTAGGTTTATTCTGCACCTGGATGGGTGTATCTGAGCCTTGAGGTTCCTGCAGCCCTTACTATGATAAGTGGTTAGAGGATGGATACATGGACAAGTACCTGCAGAAGCAGGGGTAATACAATATTAAATGTTGATCTTAATAATGTTAGCTTCTATTCTGCCTGGTGATACCTAACCGGAACAACCATATACCTACAGCCAGTCACCAGTGCTGCTAATTAAATACACGCATTGTCTTGAAAAATCCATCTAAAATCAGTTAATGCCATTATTCATTTCAAATGAGTTTTTGTGAGAAAGCCCCTTGGACCTTTCTGAGGAATTGTTATTTCATAAAATTTCTAAGGCTGTTCCAGGCTCTATCTGATACGAATCACATTGATGCATTTTGGTGTAATGAAGGTTCAATAGCGAAACTGGCACTTTTCATTTGAAAATAAAATAATAAACAGGCTACATTACAGAAATGAAAATGGTGAAAGAGTATAATGTTTAGCAAAGATCCCATGCAGGCAGGGTCCTACCTCCAGGTGAGATAAAACTTCCTGTTTAATCAAACACTGTGGGACCCTGGAAATGATTCATTAAGAACAGGCAGCTGAACAGCCAGCCCTCAGCATGAGGGGGCCTCATGTTGTCACCACAATCACTATTGCAGTGGCCAGATTCACAGCTTGGTGGATCTGGCCATAGCTATGCCAGCAGCTGTCACTGTACACCTTGAGACGTGGACCTACCCATTGGTCATGGCAGAAGATCTTAACCCAGAAGCCTTGTAAAAACAGTCAGCGACCTGCGTTGGGAGCAGGACAGGAAGAAGATTCTTTCACAAGTTGTTGCACACCTGAGAATGCACCGGACCTGGGAACGTAAGTAAGCTTTTAGTGCCTGAGGCAGCCAAGGAAGAAACAAACACAAGCTTGCACTCTTATTACTACAATTCCAGTGCATTTAGTGGTAACACTTGATAAATGGAAGCTTGATTAAGAATTTAAATTCATGCATGAACTAGATTTTCAGTCCAGCGGTTGGCCTAGTAAAATCTTTTTAATGTTCTTTTTTAGGTAATTCCCCAAGCAGCTGATAAAAAGATCCCTGGCTCCATGCACACTCCAGACAACAGACGAGAACACGCTGCACGTCACCAGTAGCCCATGGCGACTTAGAGCTCAGCTAACGACACTAGGAGTCGGTACCATGCAGCCAACAGAATCTGACGCTATTAACAGACTGGACCATGGACCAGGGAGATAAGCAGCCATGTGGAGTGTTTTACAGGACTTTAAGTTTGCATACAGTGAGCCCGCTGTGGTATCGAGTACTATAAACACCCTCCACATAACTGAATCATAAATGTCCAAAAGAAATGTCACGATGCACATACATTGTGGTTTGTTGCTAGAATAGAAACTAGCATGCTTCCTGCAATCATTTAACTTCTGTGCTCCCAGTCCTGTGCATGACACTCTTTTGTGCCATATGAAAGAGAAATTTAAATATTCAGACTCCACAAAGGGACACCTCCGGAGTCTTGCTGTGCTTGTTAACTCCCCAAGCACTCATAATAAGCACACATGACATGCTGTGGTATTTCAAAATGAATTATGGATTAATTTACATAAAAGTTTCTAAATGGTTAAATTGTGTCAATGATGAGCATTATCATGCATTACATTATACCTTATGAATGATACGGTTATTTATTTGAAGAATCAGAGGGTGTTATTGTTTGTTAGTGTGTTTGATATTAGTGGTAATAAACTATTCCTGGTCCAGGGAAACCATTGTGTATCCTATTCTTTCTTCCAACCAATTTGTTAAAGAATTAGCCTAAAAGGTCGGCACAAAATCAGTTTTACATAGTGGCCCCCGAAGATGGGGATAGGGGAAGCCTTTCCTCAGGAGATCCCAAACAGTGTATGATTGTCACACCCGATCGTGCTGACCCTCCTGTGCCACGCCGCCCTTTAACCTCACGTGGATTCCCAGTGTTTATCAGCTGTTTCCAGTTGTCCTTACTAGTCCGGTGTATTTAAGTCCACGTCAGAGTTTGTTTGTCTAGTTCTGTCATTGTAGTGTTGTGTATTGTTATGCTGTTTGTTCCTTAAACCCCTTTGCTTGCTCAATAAATACCTTTATTTTACCCCAGTCTTTTTCTCCTTTGCCTGCTTCCCTGGTCTGTGCCTCATAACTCATGACAATGATGGTCCTGGTTAAAGAAAAGAATCTGAGCACCTTGCCAGGGAATAAGCAACAGCGCTTTCACAGGCAGAAGGTCGCTCCCCCCAAGCATATGCCAGCAAACATACTGCATCCCCTTTGCATCCCTGGCACTTGGACCCTGCAATGTGTGACCAGAGAGCTGTCACAGCTGGAATCAATCACGCATTGCACAGATTTAATGCCAATGCATGCAAGATGAAATGGTTTACTTCAGTCTGCATGCTGTCAACTGGATGCCCCTGGGTAGTTTGCACAGACTGGCCACCAAATGGACATGTGTACGCTGGGTATGCGCTGGCATTTTGGCCATCTTTGCCATCTTTGCGGGGAAACCTGTAAGTGTGATCCTGGGCACTGGAGCTTGGATGACTGTTGGGTTACTTCTGCAATATCGTTTACATTTTATTTAAGTGATCACTCAGTACTGAGGGAAAAGGCTAAACAAGCTTAATTAACACAATAAATAATTCATTTGGGTACTTAAATGCTCTGGATGAAAACAATCCTCCAGGTCTAGAATTGGCAGTCTGGACCACGAAATGCAAAGCAGTCTGCTTAGAAAACCAAAACATTGTATTCTCAATATGCTCGATGGCAGAAACAACAAATACTCTCAAAGCTCTGGGCCTTTGTGTCTTTATGGCCTATTATTCGTAATCAGAAAAATGCTCGAGTTGTTGTTTATAAGTGAGTGGTGAGAAGAATGTGGCCAGCTTTAAATCACCCTTAACCGTGTTTGAAAAATGATCATTCTTGTGCAGCATCATGGGAAATAAAGCCTACGGACAGCTGAGCACATGGAGTTGACAGATCGATTCTGAGCTGATTGCTTCTGCAGGGCTGTATAACGCAGCGAGTGCCGAGGGGGTCAGGGCCAGGGGTCTGGGCCGAGTGCCGCCGCCCCCCAGAGTCATCGCCGGCCAGGCAGCGCTTAGAGGGGACCATACTCAGCCCTCACACCGCACCCTTCACCACTGTACATGTCCTGCCACCTACTTTAGTGGAGAAGTGGAATCTGCACACACAGCATGCAGCATCACGCATGAGGCGTCCCTGAACACCATGACGGGGGATGGCCTGTGAGCGCAGAGGACGGTGACCTCATGCCCTCCACCTCCACCTTTGCACAAGCATCAGGGCGGCAAAGAGGTGTCATTGAAAGTGTGATTTCTACCTGCGGGATGGAGGTGACCTTAGAGCCCCATAGTACCTGCCTCTCCCCCATCCTCCTGCCCACCCCCCTCCCACCCCTACAAGCTCCCCGGCTCCAGCAGCAGCCATCGCACAACCATGCAGCACTAAATATAAAATTAACTCATATTTCCTCCAGGTTTAATTGGCTTATATACTCACACAGTCTTAATATACTGTGAAATGTATACAGTGGAACATGGGTGGAGGCAGGGACCACAGCGAAGGTGCTGGATCTGCTCTGCTCTGCTCTGCTCTGCTTTGCTCTGCCAGAGGGATAGTGGGTGAGATTTAGACAGATACATCAACTGGCCTCGAGGTTCAATCAAAAAGAAAAGTCTGTGCCAAGCAAAATGTCATTGACATGCTCAGAGTAATATGTGCAGTCAGATCTCGAGAAGTCAGGTTCACTGTAGGTATTACAAAACACATTGTTACAAGCAAACAGCCGGGAGAGGGGGGGGCCTAGGGGAGGGGTCAATACAGATGTGTCTCTCATTAAAGGCCAGACTGAATACCTCATTAAATGTCATTTTACTACGTGACTCCTGCCCCCAGAACTTGAGCCTCATGTTGTTGGAGTTATATAGTACAGTGCCATGCTGGGGCTTCTAGAAGCAGTTACTCATGGCACGCACAGGTTAACACTTCATTGGACTGGCCAGACATACTTAGAAGTCACTTAGTTACTAGTGAAGTACAAATCATAGACAAATTTAGTCGCTACTTGAGATAAAAGATGCATCATGATTGAATGAACAAAATATGAGATCAGCATTTCACTTGTTATTCATTTCTTGTTCCTTCAGTAGTTCACAAGGGTTTATAGAATTAACAGATACAGTAACAAATATAATAACTGCTTGGGATAAAACATGCGTCACGATACATTAATGATCAATTAACACCAGATCAGTATGTGACTAAAACTTAGTTTGTGGTTAATTAATACATAAGTAATAGTATAATGCTATATTATTTGTGCCCCATCGTGTAACATTTTACCAGTTAGATGCACTATGCTGTCTGAGGTTAGCGTCCCTGGGGGGCTTATCCACTCACATAGCAGCTGTCAATGTCTCTGCCTAGAGCAGTGATGCTCATTCTGGGTCACTCGCTGTGTAATTGACAGGGAGACAAACAGCAGGACGCACCGCTGCATGCTATCGCTTTACCTGAGGGGCACCCCGGTGTTTGAGCCCCACATTTGGGAAGTTGACCTGAAAAGCTGGCAGATGTGGAGCAGTGGGATTAATGAGTTAATCTTGCTGTGGAATCTCATACATCAAGGTTGCGGGAAGCCAGCAGGGCCACTTTCATCCCCTCCCCAGCTTTGCTGGCCACCCCCACAGAGCCGGTCCTGGTGGTTTATGCCACCCCCTCAGTCCAGCCCCTGGCGGCCGTCCGCACACACATCAGCGCCAGCGCAGCTCCTCAGGGGCGGATAAGCTCCAAGGTCACCGTTGCCCCGGAGACGGCGGTGCCCTGTGTGCGGCTCTTCCCACGATCCCTTGCTGTGTGTTAGCCCCAACTGCTCACCTCAGCGTTCTTCTGGCTGGCAGGCCTCGCCGTGCTTATGAGACAGGCCGTCGCACTAAAAGTGCGGTAAGTGCCACCAGGGCAACTGCTGTTGCACCATTGAAGGAAACGCTAAGTCTCTGTGGCACTAAACCAAGCATATAAATGAGCTAAACTGCGAGTCGAAAGGTGAATGAAAGCTTCTGCCTGACAAGTAAACAAAGAGCATAACACAATGGTAAGATGGCCAGAGGAACAAGCAGATCCAGTAGGTCGAACACGACGGCAGAGTCTCTCTGAGCCTGAGTGCTTGAACAGACGGGTACTTCGGCACCCTTAGAGGAGATGGCTTCCTGAACAGGGCTTCACTCTTTGTTCTTGCAGACATTTTCTGACCTAGTTTCTGCTCAGCCTAGAAAAGCCAGAAGGGAAGACGCCGTGCTGCATGAGCAAGGCCGAGGTGTCTCTGGAAAAGACACGGCGTCGCCGAGAAGTGGCTTCACGACGATACCAAGGGAGACAAGGAGAGGACGCCGCCCCTGCAGTTTGAGGTCTTTGGGAGGAGGTCTTTGGGAGTTAGACTCATGATAAAACAGGCAACATGCAAAACTGTCAAATTCATCCATCCACAGACAAGGGCATATACAGTAAAGCAGCCCACGCTGAGCGTAGCCAGTGATGCGCTTACTCCTGGCTGAGTGGGATGGCCCCTGATGAAGTCTGCAGGATGTGACAAATAGGAAATGGACTCGCGGTGTGTTAAAGGTTAATACTGCCAGCCTATAGCCAGCCAGGCTCCTCAGACCTAAGACTGACCATCTGTGTACTGCTGAGGGCTGGAAATAGATTTTCATGCTCTTTGCGCTGCTGCTGCAGTAGCCGTAATAACCCTAAAGAGGCTGTTGTTTATACGCAACCCCCCGACTCTCCTGTTATACTTGCATTTGTCATGCCAGCTCCTTTGATTATCAGCCAAGCTCTTTGTTCCACAGCAAAGAGTTAGTCTCTCTTCCCATTTGTTACAATTAGCCACAGACACAGAACAGGCTACACTGGAGGGGCAGAGACAATGACCCTCCCTCGACGGCGGAAAACAACCCGCCATTAGAGCGCATCCAGCTTGGGGAGGGTGTGCACTCCCTCGCAGCACTAACCCACCATTCTGCTCTGCCGCTCTCATCTTTCACCTCAGGCGCAAGCGGTCAGATGCGTTTCTCAGACCAAAACAAGGTCGCCTGTTTGTCCCACAAGCTGAGCTAAGGGCCATTCGGCATTTGAAACGAGCCTTTTTTGTTGTGCATTAAAACAGGGCTGCCAAGTCTCACGCAAGTAATCTGACGGCAATTCTGTATTAATCCATTATAAACCTAAAATTAACTGCATAAAAAGCATTGGCGTAGTTTGCAAACCCTATACACTATTTTAGAAAAATCTGTCATGCATGTACATGCGTGTGCAGACTAGTCTCGAATTGAAAATCTTACTCCAAGCAACTGACTGAAGTTGGCAACCCAGACTAAAAGATTAAGCTGGGAATGAGAAGCGGGCCGGTAGCCATAACAGGTGAGGTTTTGCTGGCCAGAGCCAGAGAATGTGGCAGAAAAGGTGACATCCCTGAAAGAAGCCGCTCTGCAGCTCTCCGTGTGCTTACTTGTTAAAATGTCTCATTCCAAAGACATGAAAACAAACTTGATTTTTATTAGATAAATCTCTATCTACATCATTCAATATAATTGGTGTGTTTCAGTGCTGACAACAAGCTCAGATGTCTGCTGATCTAGTTCTTAATTTTTTCTCCTCGCATAATATATTGAAAACATTAACTCTGACTAATGCAGAATCCCAGCTAACACATTTTCATTCTAGGAACATTTATAGAACATTATGATTACGGTGCAGAAACGTTTTCCTGATGTTCCCAGTACATTATTCCACTACTACTACTAACTGAGAGTGGTAATGCAGAACTAAATGAAGGGTATGGTTGATCAGCAGGTACCACTATTATCTGGAATTTCAAAGGTCATGGGTTCAAGGATGGATGGCGTGTTTTGAATATACCCACCCACCTTCTGACTGTCCTGTTTAGAGTTACGGGGGGTCTGGAGTCTATCCTGGAGACTGCAGGCACCAACCCATCACAGGGTATAATCACACCTACAGACAATTTGGTAACTCCAATTAACCACAGCATGTTTTTGGACTGTGGGGAAAGAGACTGAAGTACGCAGAAGAAACCAGGCGATGACATAGGGAGAACATGCCAACTCCACACATGGAACCCAGGCAGAGACTCAAACCTACATCCCTCAGGTGTGAGGCAACAGTGTTAACCATTGCACCACCATGTCCCTCCCATAGGCACATGGCACTATTATTAAATAACATTTTAAGCATTAATTATGTTAAAATGATGGTCAGGTAATAATGTTATTGTGCTAAAACTGAGCTTTTTCCAAAATGTAAATTATGGAAATAACATTCCATTAACGTTAGAGTAAGAACATTGTCTGCCAATTCTGAAAAGACCTTTACATAACATTGACTAAAGTTCCCCTGTTACCTGGGATGGCCTCATAATTGGAAGTGTTTGTTTGAACACAGGTCAAGCATCATCACTTAGTGGGACAGAAGGTACAAGTCAGGCCTTGGGTGTTAATCAGAGCCTCGGTTTAGAGTACATTCCAGCACACACATCACGCAGCTCCCCAGAACTTAGGTGTAACACACTTAGAAATGCAGCCCGAGGCAGGGTACGCTGGGCACATTCGAAACAAAGACGGCCGCCCTTCATGGCGCTCTTGGCCATTTGATTTTAGAGCTGGCCTGTGTGCGTTCTGCTACATAAAAAAGACACAGGCCCTGAGAATTGGGGGACTTACGCAGGTTAAATATTTATAGCTGCTGGGACCACTGGGGTGTGTCTCTGGATGGCCAATTATAACACACATCGAGAAAAAGATAGAGAGAGATGAAGGAAAGAGCGAGAGAGTCTGCAAGGAGCAGGGAGAAAATGAGGGCACCCCAATGCACAGCAGAGCTCTCCTTGGGCTGGGACAGCGCTGAGTGATTAGTATGCTTTAATTAAGGCTCCTGCAGCCATAGTGCGCTGGCCAATTACTCCTTCCAAAAATATTTTCAGTTAAAATTTAAATGATTTAAATAATAAAATACAATTTATTATTTCCCAGAGACACAAAAATCAATACTAGATTTAGGAAAAAAAGTGTAGTTTGTAAATTACTGATAGAGGTCACGAAAATGCAGACCAACTTGAGGTTTATCTTCCTCAGCTGGTCTGTTTACAGCAGCTGCATTTTGAAGAGGTTCTTTTCACTGAGATGTAGGAGCAGTGTCTGTTATGATAAATTATTTAGGTCAAGGTGCTGAAGCTGGCCCGTAACAGGCAAACACCCGGAGCATAACCATCATCTTAGTTATGGGGGAATGCTATTCAAATGGTGGTTCACTTTTACCAGACCGGTGAGTGTAGTGGGTTTGCCCACCTTCCAGACTGAGAAGTTCTTTTTCCAGATGCTTATTAATCTCTCTGTGAATGACAGGTAATCGTTCCTTCGCTTCCAATATGATTTGATTGTGGAACTGTCATCATTATTTAATGCCGCTGTATGTTTATGTCTTCCAAAACTACGGGATTTCACAACTTTATAAGTGTGTTGTGAATTTTTCCTATTTCTGTCCATACAGGAATAAAGAACAGGGACTGACCTTGGGGTATCTGGCAGCGGTCTGCTCTATAGCCTTCGGTCAAAGTTTAAAAACATAGATTAGGTCACAGGACATAGACAGAAACACATCCTGCAGTAGGTTCTCAGGTCTTTTGGGCACAGCCACAAGTGTTTGAAGATCTGGCGAAGGTACCGTGTTCTTCCAAGTCCTTCACAGGCAGGTTATGCAAATACCAGCCGTAGCAGGAGGAAAGGCCTGGATGCTTATGCCTATTTCTCATCTTCAGGGATACATTTGTTATCTAAGCCAGCGTTTTGGTGCCGATCTGGTCCAATCTCTCTGGCGCTGCTTATCTAAAGAGCAATCCGGCATTTCAGCCCTACATTTGAGCCAGTGTCATGCCGGTCTGCACTGACCTGAAAAGCCAGCAGATGTGGAGCAGCAGGCATAATACCAGCCAGAACTCCATGACCTCATGCATCTTTCATCGGGGTGTCAGGGCACCAGGGAGTCAGGAGGGCCAGTTTTATCTCCACCACAGCAAAACTCTCCCAGAAATGATCAGCGTAGGTTCCAGTTTCTCTTCAGAGAACATCAGGTTCCACTTTCTGGAGAACTTCAGATGTAGTTTTTTAATGTAGTTTTAAAGAACATCGGGTTCCAGTTTCTCTCAGGAGAGCTTCAGTTCAATTTCCAGTATTAAACACACATGAAATGACTCCAGACGTCAAACCGAATTAAAGTGGGTCTGACTCAGCACATATCTAGGTTCTGTTACATCTTGTCAGGTCTGGCCTTTTAGAAAAGCCCTGTGTTGAAACAAGGCCACATTGAGTTGCAAGGGTAAATGAGAAAAAGATCATAAGTGTTCCACCTACGGTTCCCTGATAAAAACGGGAAACATTTATACTCCCTGCCTGCCAGTGGGACAATTCCTGAGTTTGTGTTCCACAAAATGTTACCCTTAGGTTGCAGACTTAATCTCATTGCCTGAAATGTAATCTTCACTCACAAACTATAAACAGAACTAAACAGCGTGCTTATTTGAATAAATGACATAAGGAGAGGATTAATGCAATTCACACGATACAATGAGATTGCTGTCATCACCGTGGCCCCTCATATGATGCCTTCTGGACAGTGGAATTTTCTGCATCTTCCCTTAATGACAGGAACCCCGAAGGTTTGTATTTTTAACAGACTTCGTCCAATGATTTTCTGTCCACTAGGATCTGTATGCCATCTAATGCTTTAGATTACCAACCCCCTTTTCATAAGGGCAAGTTTAATGTGATTTATCCCAATGGCTATTTTGCAAGGGTGGTTTAATAAAAAGGACAAATTGTCAACACCTAAGTCATCCTGTCTTTCCCTTTCAGTTCTCTGTTGCCTTTGATTCATAAGGAGTCTGCCATCCTATCAGCAAAAGCCATTAAGTGAGCTTTGGGGAAAGGGACCTAATGTCACAGCTTCCTGTCCTCTATGGTGGTGCTGATCCTGCTCTTCAGTGGGGAGGTTGATCGACAGGGGTAGTGGGGGGTGGGGGGCATGTTCCAGAAGCAGGACTGACCACGGCTGCCTGGACAGGGCTTTCAGTGGACCTGAGTCAGCACCTGCCTAACCTTGCAGAAAGTCCTTACCTTTCGCGAGGATCTGTTTTCACGCAAAACAGCATCATCTGAGCTGACCTTCTGAATGTTAAATAAAGCAATGTCATGATCATTTTCCTTTTCTAGTACAGTAAAAGGGGAATTGCAGCTACTGCTTGGCCGTAACCACTTCTGCATCCGCCACCAGTTAAAAGTGATGCATCGCTATCACAGCCCAGACGCTGTCAGCACACCTTCCCTTTAAGTCTCTAAGCAGAAGCCGAAATCTAGAGGACGTAGAGGACAGTGCTGGATCAGCCAATACTATCTGATGTCAAATCCATACTTCCATCTGTGATTGTAAGTCCAGGTTTTGGTAATGCTTTTAAAACTTTTATTTTGACTCAGCAAAAACCATCCAAAAGCTGACAAACGAAATACATAATTTGATTACTATCAGAAAGTACCGAAAATCCAAAAACAGCAAACAGGGCCCAGGGGGAATGCTATTCAAATGAGTGTCCTTAAAAACCCAGCAGAAACTGTACTGAAAGTGCCACTCATCAGGAAGAGCTGAATGCCGGCAGGTCTGTGAGGCCAGGCAGCAGAAAACGCGCTCAGCAACAACAGTCAGGACTTTTATTGTACTGTTCCACTTACAGCAGTTTAGGTAGCAAGCTGAGAATGCTATGTTAAGTAATAGCTCCGGGACCCATACTGGTGGCAAAGGTGTTGGAGCGGTCAGGCCCCTGCACATTTTTGGAGTACAACTTTAAAGGCTCTCCTAATGTCACTCCAAGCAAACCCTCAAAGCATCCACCAAAGGCTGAAGATTCACATCTTCAAACTGCATGTCACCTAAGATATTTAACGCACATATAACAATCGTATATTAATCTTCATAGTAAGGGCACTGGGTTGAGTTATACCTTGCAATGTGTGACATAGACTCAGATTCATAGTCTGTACATTGTTTGTGTCTCTATTAATAGGTTGACATGCTAAATCCTCTTCCAACCATTCGGTCCCTGTGTTTTTACTCTGATTGATGTTAGGCCGCCCATTTCATGTCAGTCAGCTGGAGAATCGCTATGGAAAAACACCGGCATCCAAGGTCAGCCATTTTGGCTCTTCAAACGAGCATCGGTGTGTCTGGGACAATTCCGCCAGGCTGTGCGCAGGCACTCCTGAGCGGCATGTCGCATCGCGGTTGGCTGGAGCTATCCTGAGCTCGACAGGAGTCAGAGCGTCCAATAAGGCCAGCCGAACCAAAGCTGCATTCACTCTGCTGTGAGCTGCACCAGCTAATGGCAGAGATTGCATGAATAAGGGAGCCATTGTGTCCAGTTTGCCCAGTGTGGCCTCCAGCCTCATCCAATAGGGGGTGCTCTGCCTCAGCTCACAGACATTCTGGTCAGGGCGTTGCCTGATGAGAAGGACGTATGGTGTGCTTTTTGTGTGATGAAACACTCTGACATCGTAGAGTGTGCGATGTGGCTGAGTAATGAACCTGTACCGGTTGGGGATTTTTAATTTTAAGGAAGCTAAAATAAGGAGCGGAGCTCACTGTCGCCCAGCGCCCACCAAACAGGGCTCCTACATTACATACATTCACTATTGCCAAGGCCTGTGAGGGCGTCTATGTGGTTTTAGCCTTTGTGCTGTTTGCCATGACCTTAGCCATGCCTATTAGGAAAACACAGACCACAAGCCTAATCAAGACGTCATGACAAGCCCAACAGAAAAGCGAAAGCCGAATCACACCTGCTCCCATTCCTTCAGTCGGTTAAAAAAAGTTCTCATAAAATACATAAGTACAAATGATCAGTCAAGTATCTCAAAAAGATCACAGAATGCTTAGAAAACAAACCTTGCACAGTTTTCACACAATACGATGCACCCCAAAAATCCATAGCGGAATGACAATTTGTGCTGTATCCTCTGAGGAGCCGTGGAATGCGGTAACAGCACAGCTATTGAACACCTTGGAAGCTCCTGAGCATCAGTACAAATAAACACATCGATAAATAAAATGTTACACTCCTTCCCAGCCTCACAATGAGTACACATGCACATTACTCTGGGCATTGCCAGCGAAGGATGAGGGATTGATTACACATAGGAGGGAGGGGTGGCTCTTGGAACAACTCATGACTTCATGGTGCACATGGGCACCACGATGACCAGGATCACAGTGCAGGCGGCCGCCGCAATCAGCACGCCTATCTTGCAGGCCTTGGCTCTCCGGAACTCAGCCTCCTTGCGCTTCAGCAGTGAATCGTATCCCGGTGAGTAAATGTCCTCCATCCAGTACTCCAGGTGGTTGGGATTCAAGGACTCCTGTGTCTGCAAGAGACAGAAAAGAGGGTGGACGTGGCTAGATGAGACATATCTGAGATACGGCGCCCTCTTCTGGTCCACTGCCTGCAACACCGCTGTCCTGAAAAAGGCTGTCATTCTGACAGTCTAAGAAAAACATTTGACCTGCCAACACATCTGTCAGTTTTTTTTTTTCTAAAAATGTGACAAGGGAGGGTGATTTGGGGGGTGGGGGTATTTTTATAATGGAGACATTCATTTTTTTCTGCTGGATTCATTCCTTGTTAGCTACAGCAAAATGATGTTTATAGTTATTGAACCATCAACTCTGAAACCATTAGCAATATGCCAAGATGTAATGTATTCCAATGAAGCAATCTGAACTGGATGCCAGTGGAAATGCGTGTAGATTAATGCACTATGCCAGCATAGCCAGCATAGCCAGGGAGGCATTCCAGTGCTGCAGTGCTCCAGTGCTCACTAGTCAGGTTTAAAACAGTTAATTTAACCAGCTGCAACCATTAATAAACCAAATCTGGGGATGAAACACAAGGACTACGATCGTTGTTTACCCTGAAAAACCATCTATGTTTTTTTCAGTGACTTCGCGGTCGCTCATGACCTTCACGGAGATGTGAATCTGTTGAAGATTTACAGTGTGACCCAAAAGTTACCCTCATGCCACCAAATGCATGGAGGGGTACAGCTTGTCAGTTTGGGCTGTGTATGCTGCTCTACTATGATATAATTATTTTTCTGCTGTCACGTTCTCTCATGGGGTCCTACAGGACTGAGCCATAAATGCAATGGTGACCATGAGAGTTAATACCCAGGCAGATGCTGATGATCTCTTCTTGGCAGGGAATCTCTCACAATACAGCTCAAACACTAGCATTTATATAAACAAAGATCCATTCAGGTATATAACAACGCCAAAAAATCACTGGTGCCATAAAGTCATCTGGGACCCCTCGAGCCCGTGCTTGGAGTCGTGTTATCATAATGCCAGAGCTGAATGCCTCGGTGCGATAATCTTCCAGCCCTTGATCTTGTCACATTCGATTTGCAGTCTAGCACCCCCGGCTGTGTGTGCGGAGCCACCAGCAAAGGCGTTGCGATTGCATCGGGAAAGACTTTAAGGAAAGTGAAATTTTAACCGTTACCCTTCCAAGCTTGAGCCAGGCAGACTGCGATTCAGCACAGCCTGTGGATGTCGGCCATGAGAGCAAGTGAGTGGTCTGAGCTAATCATCATGGAGCGAACTCTGTGTCATTTGGAAAAGGGTAGGAATGTTACAATGTAAGTCAGAACCCTGCACATCTAGTGAACCAAGAGCATGTAGGACACAGAGTAACAGAGGCAAGCAGCTGTGAAAACAGAGCTACAGGTACGTTCTGGGTTACTTCACTGAGACTTCCCAAGCAAGCTTGATGGGCCGAAGAGCCTCCTCTCGTTTGTATAGTTCTTATGTTCTTATGAGACTCGACAATCGACAATCGAAGAGATTTCAGGGAACTTCTATGTACCCAGACACGTTTCTGTGAGTGTGCCTACAGAGTCAACGCAGGAAAACTCTACCAAGGCTACAAAGTAGGTCTTTTTCTTCAATGAAAACTACAGTTCTCTTTTTATTTGACCTTGATCAATAAAATAAATGACCTTGGGCTGTGGAAGAGGGTCTGTTAGTGCACATGTGCCTCATCACGTGAGTAACTGAGATGTACTGAATTGCACTACAGAGTCAGCTTGGTGCTTTAGGAGATCAGACACCCCAGCAGACGGTCGTGATTGGCCGGCAGCCGGGGCAGATGGAGGATGGGGGCCGATGCCGCACTTGCCTGCAGTTCCAACGTGCTGAGCTTGGCCTTTTCCACAGAGTTCTGCTTGTACTCCTCCAGCGGCCAGGAAGGCGGCTGCATCCTCTTGCTCTCGGGCCGGTCGACTAGCCGCATGCCTGCATAAACAGGGCTGCTCCTCATTGGAAACTTGGCCGCTGGTGGGAAGCGGTGAGGAGTGAACACCTGCTCCACCAGGTATGGCTCCTTCGCCTGCTTGGACGGCCGGTGGGCTTCGCACTGCCGCTCCGCCTATGGGCGAAGGTCAGAGGTCAAAGGACATGCTAAATAGCCAAGCAACAGTTGGCTCTCCATTTATTGTGCCAAAAAGTGTAATCAAACATAATTTTTCATGAACAAAATTCCTGAGATGAGATCCCACAAACTACAACCATTTCTTCCTGCTCCCCAGGAAAACGTCATTAATCTGTAGTTACAAAGTGGCTTTGTAATTCCTCATTGAGTCACAAAACACAAGAATTAAAACATATTCTCTCTGCAGTCGCATCCCATTCTTCGGTCTTGTACATCCACTCAGCTGCACGATCATTTATAATGCACTTAATTTCAGCCCTGGTTTCCCAAATGTCCTTCAGTTTGACACACAAACATATATCCCAGCATACAACAATTCAAAGTGTGTCAAATGGATAAATTATTCTCTGTTTTCTTTTGAATCACTTTTCTGTTTAACTGAGACACCTCAGGGGGCCTTTGCCTAGTGTTATTGATAAACATCTGGGCTATGCTATGATTTGTTGCAACTAGAGGTCTGTTTCACAAAGCAGAATTTCTTGCATAGCCAGGCAACTTGTTGGATTTGAGGTAGTCTGGGCTAAATGGACTTTACCTTTGTTCGTTTACCCAGGGGGGTGTTTCACCAAGCCGGATTTCTCAGTTAGCTGGGAATTTATTTAGTTATTTATTTAGCTAGAAGTCACAACTGTCCAATAGGAATGCTCCTTACCTAAACTCTTATTGGACAATCATGATTTCTAGCTTAAGCTAACCAAGCTAACTGAGAAATACTGCTTCGTGGAACACCCCCAGAATACATTAAATGTGTCAAGTTTTCCTACTCCGCAAAACAAATCCTACTTCCTGTAGATGTAAAAACGCTTTCCCTTAACCACTGGGTTATACACTGTCAACATCGACACTATCAAGGGGTCCTAGAAAACCAATGTTAGAATAAGAGAGTGTGTACCATATCGAGGTAAGTCCAAGGGCATCGGGCTTCAGAAAGCCACAAGAGGAGCTCATTCCCACAGACATGGAGCAGGACATATTCATTTATGCAGCAGATGCTTTAATCCAAACAAGTTGAGAAAGCAGGGTCAGACAGTCACGGGAGTAGCTGGGGTCAAGAGCCACACTCAAGGGCCCAACGGTAAAACCACTCAGCCAGCTGCAGGATTGGAACTGGTAACATTCTGATCACAGGCACAGTGTTCAAGCCCACAGAGCCATATACCACCCCAGCACATTAGAAGCTAATGTAGGCCTGAGATGAACTGAGGTCATGCAGAGGTGCTGGGGGTATAATACTGTAGGTGTTCTGTGACATGTCCCTTATACCACAGGTCTACCATAATAATACATTTGCTATAAGAAATAGGACTTTTATTACAACCCTGAGACATGTCAGACTTCTGTCCTCTCCACCCCAACTTCTTCCCTTCACAGATTGCCGTTTATTCTTGCATGAATAGGAATGGATCCTGCAGAAGTGCATAACTTTACGTTGAACATTGGGAGGGCTGAGGTCTCCACCTATTTAAGGGGGTCCGGGGGTTGTTTTGGCTGGTTTTGATTATTGGGGGAGGGGTACATCCCCCTCCACCACCCACATAATTTACTCCCCTGATCCTGCAGATTTGCAAATTAGAAGACTCAGGCTCATAATTACAGGAGATGGTCTTCTGCCAGTGTTCTGTTATGAGAGGTGTCATCCCTATCCATTAAACATTTCAGCAGCGGTGGACATTTCAGGTCTGTAGAGTAAGTATCCAGACCAAGATTTTCTTTCGACCAACCAGTTGCACATAAAGAGTCACAGTCACAGAGTACTCAACTGGTACTACAATAAAATTTTGGTCTGCAGTTTTAACTTCCTGGACCTGAAATATCCACCTCTGCATTTAAAGGAACGGTGTGCTCCTCAGCTGCTTTCATAGAGGACCTACAGCAGATCTCCCATGGGACCAGGAGCCCTGGCCTCATGCCTCGTTCCCAAAGAGTTCCCTCTCTGATTCCTCTCAACACGAGCCAATGACAGACTCAGCAAAAACTTCACCTTTTCGGTTCAACTGACTGCAAAATATTTAACAACGTGAAAAGGTTAACTACACTAGCTTCTTTGGATAAAAGTGTTTGCTGAGCAAATAAATAATGAATTAAATGAATTACTGTGGCCGCGGGCGTCCATGGAGACACCTATGGAGCTAAAGGTCATCCTGCAGAAGCTTAGCCTATACCAGCTCCATCTGGAGAGGTCAATGGAGAGGACTCATCAGGATAACCCCTGCTGAGGGTAAATGACATTTCAACACGTTTAATGTCAGGGAAGTGTGTCAGTACCCCAGGAGATGGCAACCTAAAGGGCAAAATTAGCAGCACTAGGCAGACCTTCCTCTTCTTCGTCATTTCTGTACCTTTTGCAAAAGTCAACAATTTAATTTTGTGACAAACTTGACATGTAATTAATCAGTGTTACATAACTTCTGCTTTCCAGCGAAGTTCATTCACCCGCATTCCCTCCCCTTATTTGTACATCTAATTCAAGGATATAAATCTCTGTGTGCCCTTCTGAAAAATTGCCTCATTACTCAATAAGCTGGAGCATGTGGCTTGGAAAGCTTTCTGCCACTGACATCTGTAATTCCAGAAATAGTGTGAAATCCTGTTGCCGTGCCAGTCCTTCCCTGCACAGCTGTGGAAGTGGATTTATCCGTGCGTAGAGGAGTCGCAGGGAACATGATGAATCATCCCAGCTGGATCATGGCCCTTCACGTTCTGGGTGTGGTACCAAACAGCGCAAACCCAAAAATAGCCTTGGCTCTTACCTGCCCATTTGGACTTACTGTGCGAAAACAGGGGTTCTCCTCACATGAAGTTCTCACCTAATCATAGGTCACACCTGATCATAGTTACATAGAAGTAGACGTAAACTAATAAATGAAGGTCAAACTCTTAACAATACTTTAATGACGCGGTTCTCAACCCATCAGCAAGTTCTGAAAGGGTTGTGAGGCAATGTAAATGTAAGCATTTTAAAACCAGCAAGCCCTTATACTGATCCACGATCAGATTCCCCAGCCCCAACCCTAGAATTAACCCGTATAAACAAGTCTTGGGTCTGCAAATGCTTAGTGTAAAACTAGTGAACATTTAACCAATCCAAGGAGCCAAACCACAGATGCTTAATTTAAAATTCACTGGCAGATCCAATCAGATTTGTGCGATGGGCATTGATTGGCGTAAACTGCAGAGTGCACTATGTGCTTGATCATAGTGTTAATTTAAACCTATACTTCATATAATCGCGTCTAAGCCAGTATGGTGAAAATTGGGTCGCGGTGTGAAAAGTGTTGAGAACCACCAATGTAAAGGAACTGTACTGCACAACTTACACTTAATCTGTGTCCCTACTAACATAACAACAGATTATTTTCGCAAATTGAACCCGGTCAGTTACCTCTTTGGATTTTCGGTGACGGTCCTTGCCACCACGATCCTTCTCCTTTCCATCTTCTCCAACGTGACTGGCACAAGAGGACCGCCAGTTCCTAGGGGAGTTGGACATGCTACAGATCTTCGTCTCGGTGGCTCCATTTTCTTCAGCCAAGGATCTCGATGACCTCCTGGTGCAAACAGTCTTTTTTAGGGCTTTGACTCGCAGACTGTCAGTATTGCTACCACTGGCGTCCGAGCAGCACCAGTCTGGACCACTAATTCCACTGGTGTTTCCAGGGGGCTGGCACCGAGGAATGCCAGGGGAAGAGCTGCTCTCTGGGTGAGTCTCATTGCCTGTGTTTGACTCACTTGACCTGACACTGACCTCTGGCTCCTGTATCTTTTCATCCAGCTTGTTCAGTTTGGATAGAACTTGAGAGATCTCCCCACGTACCCCGGACAGGGACTCCAGCTTCTTCTCGATCTCTCCAATCCGGAGAACCAGCTTACAAACGCTGGCCTTCAACTCTCCGTCTGTGTTCTCCAGTGACTGGAAGAGACGGTCAAGCTTGAGACTTGCTTTGCTGAGCTTTGCAGCATTAGTTTCTGGAGAACTGTCTTCATCTGACTTCGGGGTACGTGTGAGGGATCCGATGCTATTGTACCGTGATGCTTGAAGGATTCCCAGAGAGTCAGACATGCTCATGTCATCCAGAAAGCGGAAGATGTCACTGATGTCATCACTAACTATCTCAGAGTCCTCTTCAGAGAGCTTATATGAATGTCTTTCCCCATATTTGCTGAAAGCAGGGAGGTCTTTAATCTTCCTCTGTTCAGACTGATCAGTCTGTGTGCTCACATTCAGGGGAATGTCTACACCACCTACCTGGATGGAGGGACAGTTCATGCTTTTGTCTTTAAATCTCTTCACACCTTCTCTGTGATCTACAATCACTCCATTATCCACAGGTCCCATGTCCTGTGACTTCGATTCATTAGACTTAACACTAAATCCTGATGGGGAACCTTCCAAATCCTCTTTGACCTCTTGGTAGTTCTGCTCACACTCCACACTGCCCATGTCATGGAGATGGCATTCTTTAGACCGCTTGGAATTTAGAAAAGTGTCTTCAAAATCTGGTCCCTCATCTGTATTCAGGCTCAGACTCTTCACAGGCCAGGGGGATGGCCTGCTGTGTCTCCCCAATGTCCTCCTGCTGCTTACACTCTCTGTGATGGTCGTTGGCCCAAAATAGGTGGAAGCCTGCAGGTCATCCAGACTTTCGTGTTTCGACCGTTTTTTTTCCTGGAAAGGGGGACTTACTGAATCAAAATAAGGGTTACTATAAGGCAGCTCAAAGCTGTGGTTGAAGAAGGCATGTTTCTGTGAGTCCTTACGCTGGAACATCCCACTCAAGTCATCCCTGGACTTGGATTCCACGGTGATCACGTGGGGAGAGAAAGCCACAAAATTGTGGAAGTCCTCCTTAAAAATATTTCTCTTCTCCACACAGGAGTGCACAGAGAATGGTCCAGCTGTCGGGGCAAACCTGTTTTTTAACCCAGGCTTTAGCTGCAAAGACTCCTGATCGGTGGTGGATTCGCTGTCTATCTCCATTGGAAAGTAGGTGCTCTGCATATCGCAGGACGGTGAGCTGCTGCGTGGGTACTGTGGGAGATGCTGAAGCTTCTCCAGTGAGGCTGCTCTGCATTTAAAATCCCTGCTGACCCCCAGGAGACGGCCAGGGTTGGAGGACGGCACGAACGGCTGGCAGTCACCAAAATCCGATTTCGAACACGGCGAAACCCGCGAAGTCGGCTTGTATGACACGTCATAAGCCCTGCTGTAGTCAGACTGCTTGTACATGTCAGAATCTGACCGACATGACTCAAACGACTGGTTCTTTTGAAACTTGGGCCGTTGGGCTATGGGCAGTCTGTCTTTTGCAGTACCACTGTTCATCTGGATCAAGTTGAACATGGTGACAATGTCTGCTGCCGCCATCAGCTTCCTGGACTGCTGGTCTTCTGAGGTGTTCCGCATCTTGTCCCGGAACAAGGTGGCAGGAAAACAGGGGTCCATGCAGGCAGTGTAAAAGAGGAGACTCCGCAGCTTCACCAGGTGGACTAGGTCGAACCTGGCACAAAGCGACTTGCAGAGGTCCTGGTAGGACATGGCATTGTGCTTAGCATCCAGCTCCTCCAAGATCCTTCCCAGGAAATGGGAATACTCCGGCATGGGGTCCATAGCTAATCTGATCTCTCAGAAGACTTATTCTATCAGACAGCTGTTACCCTGCAGAACATATTGGTGGAAAATTGCTAGCTGCACATTTGCTTCATACATGCATTATTATAATACTATAGTCCCATTTTTACGATTAGGGCCAACCACAAAAACATCTTACTTCCCTGTTCCTAAATGTGTGACAAGACATTAATAGTTTTTCAGCCGGTTTTCAAATTCAATAAATATGTATAAAACAATAATTTCAAAAGATTTAAATACGTATAAAAAAATGAAGCAGAAAGCATTCGGAGAACTGAAAAAACTAAAGCTTTTGGCAGTAGTAAGAGAATTCAGTAGATGAATACCTGTGCGAGTTTTTGCATGAATAAGCACTTGTGCAAAATGTTTTATTATTAAGAAAACCGAGTAATCATGCTTTGCATTTGGCAAAACATCATGTTTACATCGAGTAACATACCTCGAGTACGGTCCAATTCGCAGTCATCCATGTTATTATTAATAAACTCCTGTCTGTGGCAAACTAACAAACCGCCAAAGCAAAGTTAACGAGCCCACTAGTCCAAAGCTGAACATAGCTGGTAAATCGCAGAACATGGCAGAGTTTAAACACATATTTTATATCCAGTTTGTCTCCCGGACTGTTATTTTCGGATGTTTTCCTCCTCTCGCCTTTAACATCCACACGGAAAACGGAGCGCTGTCCGCGGTCTGATCCGACTCCGCTTCTGGATGGAGGCAGGCGGCTTTGTCTCCACCGAGAATGACGTAATTAAACCTTCAGACCAACTGCAGGGGAAGTTAAGCTGCCTTCATTTTTCGGGACCACTATAATATAGCGTGCATTTTGCTGACTAATCAAAGTGCTATACTATGTAAAGTAAACTACTGAGGATGTTATCCATACATTTTATACATTGATATAGAAAACTAGTTGTTACACTAAGCCTTATGGCATAAAGCATAATTTTCAGACCATCCAATCATGCCAGAATACTCAGTTAGCCTATTTGTGCATTAGGGTGAAAACTTCATTTTATCAATAAGTATCTTGTTTTATTCCCGAAAGCACACACTTAATACAAGGGCAAGGGAGAGAAGAACAGATGCACGACCTAAACAAATGAATAAAGGCGGTACGTTAGTTATAATTATTAACCTATATGTATATTGTGTGGTGTGCGTCTTTTTCTCTCACGTGAGGAGTAGAGCGAGCCCGAGCAAGCCGGACTCCTGCGCGCCTGCTGCAAACCTTTGCCTTTGAGGAGGGTTAGTCACCCAACTAATTATACGTTTTTCCTCGTACATCGGCAAGCATGATCCGACTGACACGTCTGAGTCATGTCTGAGACATTGCAATAAGTCATATGATATGCACGCATTTATATGCAATGCGAAAGCATCAGATAACGATGTACGGACTTCGTTCACTCGTCGGTTATTTTTTTTCCACACAGACAAGCAGACACTTTTTGTCAGAACAGACATATGGACAGATGTACTCGGCTAAACTTAGTAGTGTCCAATTTGCTAAGACCGGATTCAGTATCCTACAGTAATGTGTCGTATTTGCAAATGCGAGCACAGTCGATTTCTGTTGTATAGTCGATTCTAAATTCCAGGTAACATCATAACGATCCCGGTTTTCATGTTAATCACTCATTCACTGTGACACGATTCCGGGAAACCCTTCGTTATAGCCTATTTTAAAGCCACCTTTCTGTAAATTTTAGTTTTAAAACGACTCAGTGATCTTGCAACTGCAATGTCGGAGGTTTTAAAAAACTCTTTATAAACACGCGAATTTACCAACCTCGTTCTTAATATGTGGTTTAAAAAGATAGGACAACCAGGAAAGGAGAATAGACCAGCTGACCTTTGATTTGATCGCAGACTATATCGAGAATACTATTAGGGTGAAACAGTGATTACAAATTATTGGAGTTTATTAGTGAAGTAGCAATATATATCACAGAAAAAGCGGTCTGTCAGCCATCCTCTATTAGCTTAATCAAACGGTACAGTGAGGCATAGGCTTAAAGAGGCATTAACGTCAGTTTGCGACTCAGACTGAGAAAATACACCGACATCTATAGCCCATCAGCGTAAATGTGTCGGAATGTCACGAATTATCTTGTTCCCTTTTTTCTTAGGGATGTGGGGAGCACATTTTAAAATGTGCTACTTGGCATCTTGTGTCCCATATGCTAAGCACTGGGTCTGAGTCTAGAACATACTGGCCTGCATACAGAGACAGAAATAATCTTTATTGTGCTGAGCCTCCCCAAAGCCCAGAGAATTCCTCTTCTTAATTAAGAAATATATAGAAAGGCAAAACTAAAGGCTAATTGATCTAAACCTTAATACTCATATAAACATATAAACCCTTGTTAGGTACTCCGAGGGTCCAGAGGCTGACTGTTGTTTCAGCTAAACGGTTAACTGTTTGTGAGCATAACCAAAATAAGGATGAACAAAGCCGCGGGCACACTACTGTACGTACCAGTAAACAGTGAATATGGGTGAGAACTGTGATCACGGTCAGACTCATTTCACATTCCACCTGCCTCTGTGAGCTTTGACTGGAAGCAGGGCGGATGTAATCAGCTCACTCAGTGGGGTGAAGTGTGTCCAAACACCCGGAGGCATGTGAATGAAAGCGCACGGCACCCAGTGAGGGGGCACGCTGTTGATTAAGATGACGCGTACAGGGCAAGCATGGGTGTGGGCAGCAGAGGATGAGGAGACGGCTCCCCCATTGGCTGGGGGTCACATGGTCGGGCTTGGGGGGCACCTGAAAATTTCCATTTGCCAGGAACGCAAAGGGTAACAATGCCACAGCACTAATCACACCAGCCACCAAAGCTGGTTCCATGCCATGTCTTGTGCAAATATGCACTCACACACTTTCGGGACTAGAACTCCATTTATCTCTCTGCTCCTTGAAAGACCCCCATCTCCCTCACATTGTCTCCTCCTCAGAGTCTGCCTCTGGACAGCCTGCTGTTGTAGCACATCACGCCAGGGGTGCTTATTATTGTCCAACTGCAGAGAAGTCCAGGATCACAGCACCAGTCCCCTGTGTCACCACAGGATCTGAGTCAGCCACGGATGTGAGTGGCCTATGTGCAGACATTGAAAGCCAAGTACAAACGCAACTAAAAACTAACTAAAAGTCAAAAAGCCAAATCGAAAAAAAGTCCAGTAGTGCAGTTGCTCCGAGGGCCTTTGCCAGTGTCAATACAGACAGACAAAAGTAATCGGCCGTTTTATGAAAATTTATGCAAATCGTGCGATGAGCCTTAAGTGTTTATAATTGTTAATTGTGGAGGTTTGGCAGATGGTGTAAAGTCCTGTATTACTGGAATAGTTTAATACTTTAATAAACACGGTTGTGTCAGATCAGCAGGACTTGTGTGACTTAAATCCACAGCTGACTTAGATCCTGCAGTGACACCCCTGCGCTACATTAGACAGAAGACACACGTTACCTGCGCATTAGGGATCCATAGCTGTGTCAAAAAGACCCAACAACAAGCACTTCTGCTCCGTTCCAGGCTGTGCAGAACATTTCCCAAAAGGGCACAAATCAACTGTTGTTTAGACTTTTAATGGTGTCCCATTTGCACAGTGCTGAAAACTGTTTTTCTGTGCTCAGATCAGCACATTAAAACGAAAGCCCCGTTTCTTAGTGAAAATGCGACCTCGTTGAGCGGCAGCCCCCCCCCCCCCCGAGCTCACAGGGAGCACCTTTGAATTTTGCCTCGCGAGTTTCTTCTGCGTGATTTTGTGATCTTGCAGCCAGTATGCAAATTGAACAACTCATTCCAGGCTTAAAATGCCAAGCCTTAGAAACACATGCACGTCTATGTTGGGGGGGGAGTGCAGGGCAGGGAGACTCAGATACAAGCATTCATGAGCCTCGCCTTCTGAGGCAAGTCAGAGGCAACCAGCTTTCCTTCCTCTTTCCCTTTGCTTTGTGCTTTGCGCCCTGCTGCTCACCTTCATCAGATCCAGGATTAATTTTAGATTTCACTGCAGCAGTGGCACTTCTATAGGAAAGGCCCGCGCTCGGTCGCTTCACGCTTGGGGGGGGGCATCGGGGGAGGAGCGATATGTCGAATGAAATAGGGTCTCATCTATGCAATTAGCATCCTTAAAATTCTGTGGCTTACAAAATACAAGATATCTTTGTTGTCACCATACGACTACAATGAGATGACATTTGGGCCATCCTATAGAAGCCAAAAAATATATAACAACTGAATAAATAATAAAGAAAATTTCAGGAAGAAAAAACAAAATACAATTTGATAAACAAGCAAAGCCAACAGACATTCTGATAATTTTGCCAACATCAGTGCCCATCGGTCCTGGCTAGGTAAGGTCCATCTCGCAAACACTGTAATATAGCCATACGTATAGCATGGAAAGCTGACTGTCATAGGCATCACAAGGGGGCAACTCACTAAAAATACCACACAAGAGCATGTTAGTAAGGCGCTAAGTGTAGCCAGACCAGAGATGAGACAAGTCTGTCTATGTATATTATGTATATTACATAATTTAATAATGTCAAACTATTAAGCTAACAATGGGTGTCAATTCCAATGACAGAAAGAGAGGGTAAGAAAAACATTTCCATAAAGCAGTGACTCCAAGAATCAGCTGCATCTGTGGATTTGTCCTCATTATCGCAGGACAAGGAGTTTCTGGACATAGTCACCTGACAGAGCAAGGACGGCAACATTCCATTCTTGTCTCTGACACACATTGCCGGCACCTGTTTTTATGTTCATGCAAGGAGGGTTAACTCATAACAAAGCCGTCCAAAGGGGGTGCTGGAGACAAGGTGAGATATTTACTGCAGCCCTGCATGCTTTCAGAACTTTGAGAGGACACACAATCCTACATTGGCCCTGGTGAAGAACATTATTAGCGAGTAAGTGGCATAGAGCATCTTTTCTTCTGCTTCCTGCTGTGGTCTAAGTAACATACAAAAAGGCCGAGTCACTTTATGACTCAGACCAAATAGACAGGGCTAAGAGTCACTGCATTTTATCATAACAGCTTTGTTTCCATCTGTTTCAAGTTAATAGACAAGCTGCATTCCCAGAAGCTGGGGAGGGGGACAGTTTTCTAGCCACATACGAGCAAAAGCTCGAGGCCATGAGTCTGGGCAACACCTTGCTGATCTGGCCTCTTCCTGGGGGTGATTTCACCTAATACAAACAACACACAATGCTTTCCAACTGAGCCCTCCACCAAAGCCTGGAGAGATCCACCCAGGACGCCTCTGTCATCATGCCCTTTAAAAGGATCTTATCTTCCAGGGGCTTAGTGGATTCACAGTTTGAATTATCCAGGGTGTTCTGCATGCAGGTTTGAATTATCAAGTGTGTTCTGCATACAGATTTGAATTATCAAGTGTGTTCTGCATACAGGTTTGAATTATCAAGTGTGTTCTGCATACAGGTTTGAATTATCAAGTGTGTTCTGCATACAGGTTTGAATTATCCAGTGTGTTCTGCATACAATGTTGAGAATGACTAGCAAAAAATGCACACTGGGCAAGAATGCAATAACGATTTAGTGTCCCTGCATTGCTTCAATTACGGCCAAAGAGGGAACAGCGCCCTCAGCACAAGTCATCTTCATCTCTGCTGATGATGGAGGACAGGTCAATTTGGGACTGGAAGGGACGGGGTAGAAGTGGGGGCCATAGAGTTCAACGGCACACTGGGCTATGTGTCAGTTGGGTAAGGGAATGTTCGCAAGAGCACCTTAAGTGGCACCGGTTAGACCTTGCCACACCCTCCATTGGTGACGTGTCCCACATTGCTCTCCACAGGGTTGTACCGTTTGCTCTTGCCCATTAGCTGTAGATATCACTCCATCCAGGAGAGCACAAGGTGGCTGAGCAGCGAGGTCGCTCCATATGCTGCCATATGCCAGTAACCCTGTCACTGGGGGAGAGGCTAAGGCGGCACCATGGTCACTGCAGTGGCCCTGTCACTGGGGGAGAGGCTAAGGTGGCACCCTGGTCACTGCAGTGGCCCTGTCACTGTGGGAGAGGCTAAGGCGGCACCATGGTCACTGCAGTGCTCCTGTCAGTTCTACTGCTCAACTCCAATCCTGAACAAGGCTAAGTAGAAGTGCGTCATGCACAATGTATCATTATATTACATAAATCAATGGACAAACCAAGTACTACACTTTTTTGGCGATAAAATAAAATGAAAAGCAATAAAAGAGCTTAAATGAATTGTTGCTCTCACCTACAGGCTGGGCAGAATGCACTCCCTGGGCCAAGGTTGCTGCTGGCAAGAGTCAGCTATGGGTGATCTCTAAGCTGAATGAAAGGGGTTTCAGATCAGGCTGTTTCAGTGGAGCACTCCCTCAGGGCCTTCCTCACATGATATACAAATCCTCCCAAACCTTTTGCATTTATCCAAGTATGACTACAGGTACGTTGGTGTTCTTCTCATTGCCTATCCCATTTACCTCTCCATTGTGGGGGGTGGGGGGGGGGGGGGCTGGGATAGGTCTGCAAGGCTGAGACTAGGATCGGCAATCTTCCAATCACAGGCACAGAGATTTAGTCTTTGGACCGCTCACCGCCCCAGTGAACATATAGGATGTGGCTGAAAGCCCAATATCCTTGATATGGGGGGTTGCAGTCTTCACCACACATGTTACTGCTTCAGCATCAGCTATTCGCATCTAACCTTAGCAGGGCAGCAGGCTGCACGCTAACGATGCCGTAATTACACGGAGCTCACTGCAGAGCGTCTGGGAGCAACAGCAGGGGAGAAAAGGTGGGAGGAAATATCACCGCAAATGGGGATCACCATAAATACACATCCACCCCAATTTAACTCCTAATAGAGCTGGGGGACTCAGCCATGGGGGCTGGGAGCTGAGGTGCTGGGGGAGGCAGAGCGAAGTGTCCTCGGCCGGGAACGCGGGGTTGGGCTCCTAATGGCAGCATTCAGGGCTCCTCCTAAGAGGAGCGTTTTCATTCCAGGAATAACATTCGCAGCATCAGTGAGACGCTTTCATCCCCACTCTTCAGCCCCCCCAGAGGCGCTCAGCTACAAGAGGTGGATCTTCTATGCTCCATCCAGATTAGCTGCCATCACGTCCATCATAGCGGCCACTAGAGGGCGGAAGGGATGACAGGATTGGCCTATTACGATCGTCCTCCACTTTTAAAGGATCTTAAGTCATGAAGAAGGTGGCAGCCATGCAGAGGCGCTGCAATCGCTTTCTGGGAAAATTGTTTTACTGTGGGTGGTTGGATGAAAAAGAAACAGGAACATACCGCCACCTGAAAATGAAGGGATAATTTCAAAGGAAAGCTGAGAGGTACCAGCTTTAGCCAGAGAAAAGAACAGAAACAATAACTGTGTGGGAGCAGCACACAATGAGCTGCACTCGCTGTATAAAGCAGGTCTGTGCCATACACTGCGCAGCTGTGCTAACACTCATCAGGGTTTAACAGCGCACCAGGAGACCGGTCACATATATCAGCGCAGATCATGCAGTCATGAAGCTATGAGATTTGCGGTCAAGCTCACAGTCCAGGATGTTTCCATTTCAGGATATCAAAATTTGGACTGAAATTATGGATACAATTAAAGATGTTTAAATCCCCAAATCTGAAAATATTGAAGATATTCTTATCTGATTCTTGCAGTTCTTTAGAGCAGCCACATTAAAATTCATATACGTTTTTAGATTCTAACTCCTCAGATCGCGACAGTAATTATGCTTTAAATAAGATTGCTTTTTGTGTCGCATCGGCCTACCTACTTAGCAGTTTCGTTCAGAACGTGCACGCAGCTTATTCGGCGAGTTGTTTACTGACAGAAGCGGATGACCAGGGACACATCAACGGTCAGGGCTGCGTCTTAGCAGCAAGCGAGGCCCCGCTGAGAGCTGCAGGGCTAAACATTAAGATGGGGAAAGTATGGAGGGGGTTCGTTAGCTGCGTGGGGGTGAGGAGACGCTTTAGTATGCAAATGAGATAAATTAAAGTGCTGAGACCCTCTGCGTGGGATTTAACCGCCGAGCTTTGGACGTGTACTGTACTTCAGAACGGACTCCCTGGCACTCGACCCCTGGGCGGCGCATGAAACACCAAGGAGACGCAGAATGGGCAGACCCGCGGTCCTTGAGAGCTCAGGGACGCTGTCGCTGTGCCGGGCTTTTGAATGGCGGCCGTGTTGCTACTGGCGCCACCCCACTGGCTGGTAACAGGACAGCAGCTTCCCAAGGGGGTAGGGGGACACAGTGCAGATTCAAATCCGTCTCCTGGGTTTATTACATCTGTGACCATATTATGGCATGTCATAGACGTAAAAATTCCCGTAGTATCCATCACCTGCGGCATAACTGTATTTCCTGCGTCGCAGGACATCACAGGACATCAGTTACTGACTTAACATTTCCATCTTAGGAACATCCTATGAACCGTCACTGCGTTCAATGAAACCCCAATCTGCTTTCCCCCTTTGACTATTGTGGTTAGGAGCTCCCTCTAGAGGCTGAACTAGGATATGGCACAATTACAACCATTTACACAAGGGTGTACAAGGGTTCTGATACACAAGCAATTAAAGAATTAGTGATTACATCACGACCGTCTCAGAGTCGTAACCACCTCCAGGTCAATAATTTCTGCCAAACTTCCAAGCCAAGGTTTAAGGTCACCGTAATGACATTCTCCAGCTGGCCAAATCCAGTCCACAGTGGCAAACTAGCACCCTGATGGACTGCATAGGTGTCCTCATTACTAGCCAGAACACGGCTGGACTTTCAGCACAGGAGAGGCTGAAAAATCTGAGTGATGGAGCTAAAAAAAAAACAAATGAGAGGTAGCTGGTTCATGATCCACAGATCCTGATTTTCACTGGTTTCCCTGGACACATCTGAAGTTACATACCGTGGACCGTGGCAAAATGAGAAGAAGAAGGAAAGCCATTTCCCCGTCCGATGTCTGCTAAGCTCGTGTAGGGTGTTTGTCTGCCCCGGGGTGTTTTTAAATGTACTTGAAATTTCAGCAGATGCGTGTAAACATCCTCTTCTAAATGGCAATTTAAAGTGCATGAGCCACTCGTGCAGCTGCTGTGTCGAGGACCGGGCGCCACGGAAACAAGCGGAACATGGCATTTTGTCGTCTCCAGTAAGGAATAAATTAACGGGCATGATTAGTACATGCGATGAATACCCCAGCTGCCTGCCTCACTCAGGCCCGTTGCTATGAGGCTGGAGCCCGTGCTCAAGGCCGTCGCTCACGCCGGGCCGCTAAGAGACGGCCTTACCGCCACGTGAAGCCGCAGACAGCCTTCTTCACAGGGAGCTCGCCAAAGTACTTGTGAACGCGTGGGCGTGCCCGTGCATGCGCGCCTCCGTCTGTCTATTGAAGCATTCATGTGCTTCTTGCTAATTGCTTTTTCTCCTTAGCCTCCGTCTGGTAAAGCCACAGCACATCGCTGCACGGGCCCGGCGGGTTCTCTCCGGTTGCAGGTCACCCGTCTGGCCACACTGGAAGATGGTTGGCTGGCTGGAGTCACATGGTTAGCTGGCCCTAGCTCACCCCGTCACTCTCTCTCACCAACATCCTGGAGAGGACTTCTCTCATTGACGGCCAACTAGGATCACTGAAGGAGACAGATGTCATGGGGGTGGTTGAAGTTTTAAAATATTATAACAACGTATTGATTTCCCATCACCAGCTTAGAAAATAGTCAGATTTTTGACCTCAGAGAACCAGTATTCCAGAAAGAAATCATCCTAGGACACAACTATTTAAAATAACTAACGAGTCAGAAAACAAAATTCATTAATGATCTTTTCCAGACCAGAAGTTCTGCTAACGGCACCAGGCTGATACACACCCAGGTACTGAGATGACTTTACTATTAGAACAAACACAAAATAACGACGAGTCAGATGGGTTTTCCACAAATAGAACGTAGAGGTTCATCGCAAAGGGGGGGCAGCCTTGAGAGTCGCTAAAGCAAATGGCAGCTTCATCCTTGTCCCTCTCCATGCCGTCCTCCTCAAAGACCTCTGCTTTTAATTCACCTTGACTTTTTCCGCCATGTATCGTCGCTTCAAGGAGACATAATTAATGGTGAATAAAGACTCTCTAAAGTGTGTGTTTGTTGTCAGTCTAAATGCAGCCTGGGAAATGGGGTAGCCAATCAGCATTGCTGCGGGCATTTACCTCATTCCCTGGTGCTGACGCAGCGTAAAAGAATGCTGGATAATCAGTCTTCCGGTGTCACTCCGTGTCTCTGTGGAAACCTGCTACCAAGAAACAAGGACACCCCTGTGCTGCTGGGTGACCGGGTGGCCTGCTCAGCAGAGCCAGACCCCAAAGCACTTTCACCTGCCACGCCCATGGTGGCTGTGCGTCTTGCCTTCACAGTGCCCCTACCTCTCAGTCCATTACTCCTCCCCCCCTATAATTTTACCTCTGAACAATGCTTCACTCCAATCTTCTCATCCACTTCTGACCCACCACAGATGACAATTTCCAACCTTTCAGAAAAAAAAGAACGACAGATTTTTTCAGTCCAAGTTTCCAGTGTTGCAGGAGAACTAAAGTAGAAGGATAGGTTGAATGGGTGGCCCACCAACATACCAGGACTGGTATCTACCCTCAATCAGAAATCTACAGCATTTTCACATCTTCCAGCCACTGTTCCTGCTCAGGGTAATGGGGTCAGAAAGAAGTAATACATTAAAACAAGTTTGCAGGTTCAGCTGAATGCCCTAAAAGACCAAATTGCTGTAAGGAAAATCCCAAAACACCCCCAGCAAAGCTGCTGGAACAGATACAGCCCCCAGCCACATGCTCAACACATGCACTGACCAACTGGCAGACGTCTTTGTGGGCCTCGTCAACTTGTCGCTTGTCCAGGCTCCAATCTCCATCTGTTTGTTGCATTTCTCCAGGTCCAAAGAACAATGCAATATGTTACAGGGAGTTTTGCACCATCGCAGCAGTCACTTTATATACTCTAAGTGGCTGGTCATGGAACACCACACAAGTGGGCCGTCATTGCTTTGCACTCCACATGCGCTAACCTACCAAGGATGCATGTCCATCACTGCCTGCGGGGCCCTGACTCAAATGGAGAAGCAGAACATCGTACGAAGGCCATTTGTAGACTGGATAGACATAAATCCAACAACAAACCAGAACAAATACGAATTAAACACCACTGGATCTTTGGCTTTCTGACTAACTGGGCTCAGATGGGCAAGATTTATGGCCATGCTACACACAACAAGCTGTGCTATGTTACCAAGAAGACCTCCAATGCCATCACCAAGACTGTTGCTGACACCACTGCTATGGAGCCAATCACAGCAATGAGTCTGCATGCAGAGAGGAGGAGGAAGATCTGTCTGTCAGTGTCAGTACAGTAAGACAAAGGCGGCTGCCTGACTGCAAACTGTGCTTTCAGAAGGCTACAAGCCAGCTATACCCCTCTGGACATTGACGGGAGGGCAGTGAGGGTGACCAGCCCAACAGCCCCTTGGGGTTCACAGAACCGAGTTCAACATGTCCCTGGGTCAAGGGAGGGGCTTGTGCTTCACTTCTTAAACCAATCACAGTCACGAGTACTTCACAAACCAGAAAACACTGGTTTTATTTAATGTGTAAAATCACACAATGAAGACTGTGATCGGTTAAAGTAGTGGAACACAAACCGCTCACAGCCTCCTGTGTAAAACACCAGCTAAAGCACGGACTTCTCATTCCTCTGCCGTCTGCAAGATGCTACTGAAACGTTCAACTTGTTACCAGCAGACATAAAAACAGCTTCAACTCCTAGGCCATCAGGGATCCGACCTATAATACAGTGTTTCCCAATCTGCTTCTCAGGGACCCTCAGAGAGTCTGCGTTTGTGCTCCCTCCCAGCAGGGAGCAAACATGTGGACTGACTGGGGGTCTCCCAGTACCCAGAGGAAAGGAGCATGCACTAATTACAGTGTGTTGCCACAACCACCACATGATAAACCACCTCAGGGATGAGACCCTGAGTGCAGCCATGAGGCAGGTGATTCCTCAGCACCTCACTAGTCGGAATGGACCAGTTTGAGGTTTTTCCTGGTGGCTGGGGTGTCAATCCTGCCACCAACCCCCAAGTTTTTCCCCTGTAAGTTGGAGGCCCTCCTTATAGAGCTGGATATAGATTAATGTCATACCCAGGACAAAGCAGGTTAAGGGCCTTGCTCAAGGGCCCAACAGAGCAGAATCACTCTGGGCATTCAAGCGATTTGAGCCAGCAACCTTCCAGTTGCTGGCACAGATCCCTAGCCTCAGAGCCACTACTGTGTGCCAGGACCCAGTATGGTGCAAAAAAGTAGAATGTCTGGGGCCTCCCAGGATCAGGTTGTCAAACACATACCACAGTGATCTACTGAACACAGGACTGCAAACTATGCTTAACACTTCATACACCTCTGAACATCTTTCAAAACTTGAATTGCTGCCCATCCACCTCAAGCTAGTTACTGACTTTAATATACAATTACACTATGTACTGCACTACATGCCGTAAGACATATTATGCTGCACTGTCACCCTGCCTTTGGTATCATGATGCATTATGTTTTGCCGCTGCCATGCACTGTTTAACACAATAAATATCACTGTTTTGTGACTTTAGTTAAATGAGGGAACATGACCTACGTGAAGGCCGTCACTGCACACGTGTGTCAGGTAAGATGACAATCAAACTGAACTGCACTGAAGACACAGGGCGAGACAAAGAGTTCAAAAGCAGAGCTATGCTTCACTCCCTAACCCCAACTCCATAATCCTAACCCTAACCCTAACCCTTCACTCATGTCACGCACTCTGGGCTGACTTAGTGAATGAGTCATTCCACCCTATTTAAACTGCCATAAGACACTCACTGATTCTGCATTGTGGTGTTGGAATGCTACATGGAAGCTGAATATCAGGGACAGTGATGCTGGATGGTGCCACCTTCTGTTATGCGCTCGGGTGTCAGAACGCTCCGATTCCATTTACTCAGACGTTCTTACACTTCAAAGCCGAGAAGTACATCTGAAAAGAAAGTGACGAGATGGCACAAGAGTACACTCACGCTCACACAGAGACATGCTCACGCTTGCACACACAGACACGCGTGCACACACAGACACGCGCGCACACGCAGACACGCGCGCACACGCAGACACGCTCGTTCATACAGACACGAGCGCACACGCAGACACGCGCGCACAGGCAGACACGCGCGCACACGCAGACACGCTCGCACACACAGACACGTGCGCACACACAGACATGTGTGCACACACAGACACGCTCGCACTTAGGCATACTTGCACACTCAGGCACGCTCACCCTCGCACAAGTACACATAGTCATGCTCGCAGACACGCTCGAACATGCAGACATACTTGCACACGCAGACACGCTCGCACACTCAGGCACACTTGCACACTCAGGCACGCTCACCCAAGCGCAAGTAAACATTCTCACGCTCACACACACGTTTGCACATGCAGGCACGTTCATGCTCAAACATGATAACATACTCGCACATGCAGACACTCTCACGCTCGCACAAGCAGACATGCTCGCACACACAGACATGCACACACAGACATACTCACTCTCACACACACAGACACACACACAGGCAAATACACTCAGTACATACAAATAGACAAATGTACTTTATATGAAGCACTAATGCAGGAATAATCTGTGAGCATCTCACAGAAAAGGGATTAAAACACAGCAAAATAGTATATTTACTGCTTCCTAGGGGACTCTGCTTGTTCTGCCTCATGCTATCAGCTTCCAGAAACGGACTCACTTGTGCAAAGTGCCACGTCTCCAAGGAGCTTAGCTGAGGTCTGAGAAATGTAGGGGTAACACTTTGCTTTTGGGTAACTCAGTAACTCAGTTACTATTGCAGTACAAATCAAATGTAGTTGCTATTTAACGTATGTTATTCATGACTTGTTCCTTCAGTTGTTTACAAAGGTTTATAAAATTACCAGATATATTAACAAATATAGTAACTGCTTGGGATAAAAGATGCGTCACTATTCACTTGTTATTCATGACTTTTTCCTTCAGCAGTTCACAATGGTTTACAGGACAGATACAGTAGCATATTGCTATTAATATGCTTCAGGTAAAATATGCATCACCGTTCAATAATGATGAACTAACATGAGATCAATATGTAACTAAGACTTAATTTGTGGTTAATTAATACATAAGTAGTAACATAATACTATATTACTTGTGTCCGGTCAAGTACAGTGTTAACAACAAAACTAATAACTGATTTATTTCCTTCACGCTCTCCCATTACCTGCTTAGCGTGAGCTCCTGGAGATACATCCAGAAGATCATCAGACTACCAGTAAACCCCATGCTGTAGATAGCTGGTCTACAGGTATGTGGAAAGTTCTTGTCTGAAAGTATCACTGGCTCTAACTATGTTCTAATATCCAAAGCTTTCTTTCAGTTCAGCTACATCTTATTTTGCCTCTCATTGGATGACTAAGGAGATTTTGTAGACCTGAGACTGTGAGGAAAAAAAACCTCATCTGAGTTATACAAAGCCAGTACTGAGCCCAGTCATCACATCTGACAGCACAGTCACAAAACTGACTCACATTTATCTGACACCCTCTTCAGGACAGATAACCTTAAATCCATATGCAGTTGGCCTTCTTTTATTCTATTTAATTATTTGGTTTTGTTTGTGGATCTTTACATAAGTGAAAAAGTAAGAATATACGTGTACAGTCATGCTTCACTGAATGACAGGGATACATCCAGAGAAATGTGTTATTAGGCATTTTCGTTGTTGTGCAAACATCATAGAGTGTACTTACACAAACCTATATGGTATAGTCTAAATGACTGTGTAGTGTAGTAAATACATAAACCAATAACATAGTTATCATTATTGAGTATTATATACTGTATAAAATTGTATGTGCTATCCTTTTACACGACTGACAATGCAGGTTTATTTGCACCGGTATCACCTTAAACACAGGAGTAGGGTGCCATGCTACGATGTTACCACGGCTACGACGTCACTAGGCATTGGGAATTTTTCAGCATTGTCATAATCTTATGGCACCCCTGTGATAACCCTGTCGTTCACCAAAATGTTGTTATGACTGTACATCTTACCTATCAACACAGTATGAAATTGTCTTTCTTTGGTGCAAACACTGTCATGTGGTTCCTCTAGGTCATAGGTACGAATTACAGGGAAACAGTGTTCAGGAGCCTAGAAAATGGCAAAGGACAAACAAGAAAAGCAGTGGTGCAAATCAGCTGTAGCGGGCGTCGAGTCATCTTCTGGATGCTCGCATCAGCAAGGTCAGCGGGATTTTTAACGGAAGACTGATTGATTTCGTTCCAATAGGCTGAGCATCACTGGAGCTCCAACCAAAAGGATTCAATCTCTTTGACCTGAAGGCCAAACAAAAGCAGATTTAAACATCAGATTATCTGCGGAAGTCTTAACTGTTTGACACTCTTCAGCGCAGTCAATGACATTACAAGGAATGCAACGCTTTGTCTGTGTGCAGTCAGAGACTTGGAACATATTAGTGCCATTTTACTGCTGAATGTGCAAGAGCACCCCCACCCACCCCCCCCAAGAGGCTGGATTGGATTAATATGGAGAGACCACACTCCTGTGGTGACTTCAGGAAGCCGACCAATGTCAGGACACCTGGGTGGCCATCAGTGTAGAAGAGAGATGAAGGTGGAGGCTTGATCACAGCAGGGTGAGCAGACGAGAAGTAACGGCGGTGAGAACAGGGACAGGATTCAAAATCCAGCGCAAAGGAAGGTAACAGGCTGCTATACCTTCGTATCACCACAGGGAAAGGGGGGGCGCACTTCACCCTGTCGGTCAAGAATGCTAGGACCACTGGAGCAAAACCCACAAAGCGGGTAAACGTTATGGACACATGTATGTATGAAATATACAGCTCAATGCACGTACTGTTTTTATACCTGCAACTAACACGTAAGGTAAGATTTCACCATGACAAACTAATAAATGGCTGGAAATAAAAATGTTTCATAAGCAAATCTCCATAATAAACACCACTCCAACTGTGCTGATGTGTAATCACTACTCAGGGGGTTCTTCAGCATATTTAAAAGTACATAAACCATCACTGCTGTACTCATTTTGCATAAAACATAATATTGAAATGGAAAGTAAATGTCGTTCTGTGGGCAGGGGTACAGCTCAGAGGTCAGTGGAAACTTCAGTGGGCTTCTGTCACTCAGCTTCCCTTGCAGTCACAAAAAGGCAGAAAATGTCAAGTCACGTAGGCAGCCTCACTCCCTAAAAGCTTCTGCGTGATAATACCCTCAACCGAAGGCACTCTCCCAAGGCAACCCATTTCGGGATGGCCTGAGAGGAGGATTCAGGGCTATCTGCGGCAGCCTCGGTGGGATCCGGATCTCAGAACCCTTCGGGGGCCCCCCCCCCCCCCCGCCCCGAGGGTAGCAGGCACCAAACAAACACAAAAACCCACCAGACAAAAAACGCA
>JABFDZ020000022.1:16427473-16442348 GCA_019775955.2 Pollimyrus isidori
TTTTTGGTGCCCCCCCCAAGCACTTGGTGCCCTACGCGCAGTGCGTGATGTGCGTGTGCGGAGCGCCGGCCCTGATAACATGATGACCTAAACTGAGTTGGGGGGGCAGGCCATGCCGCGTGTTACCGTTAGATTAGCAAGACCCCACCTTGTTTTTCTGCTGGACATGTGGTGCTGATTGACATGTATTCTCCAAGGCCTTCAAGAAGGCAGAAGTAGGGTCAAGGTTGGCCAACCTTGTTTATTTTTTAGTCAGATGTGTACTGTAGGTCTAGCATGAGGCACAACAGCTCCATCTGCTGGATAGTGTGTATCTCTGCATGTGGAATAACGTGTTACGAGGACTTAACGGTGGTCTTCTGTTCCTCAGATCTTCGGCCCCGTGCAGTGCATTCTCCAGTTTAAAACCCTGGAGGAGGTGATCCAGAGGGCAAACAGCACGGAATACGGCCTGGTCGCCGCTGTGTTTACGCGGAGCGTGGACCACGCTCTGTGCTTGTCCAGTGCTCTGCAGTGTGGGACTGTTTGGTAGGTCATACACTATCTGTACATCCATGCATGGCGTCGTAACATCTAAAGAACACAAGGAATCGAAGTTTTGGCAGTTCAGCTTTTCTGTGCACTAAAATTAAACAGTGTCACTTACAATGGTAAAACATCCTTCACCTTCTGGTTTAAGTGATCAGAATGACACATCACCAGTGGCCAAAGCTAAACACACCCAATGCTAACAGCCAACATCAGGTCACAACATCAACACAAGAAGAAAATGAACAGAACAAATAAGCAGTGAAATGAAAGCCAAGCCCTGCTATAAAGCCCTTTTGTGCTCCGCGGGCCTGACACCCTCCCCACGCTGCCTCACCCCTCCCACAGGGTGAACTGCTACAACGCCCTGCACGCCCAGACCCCCTTCGGCGGCTACAAGATGTCCGGCTTTGGGCGAGAGCTGTAAGGTCGCCCTCCTCCTCACCGTCTCAGACAGGCCGCTGCAAGATACGCCGAACTGAGCTGCTGCACGTTCACGCCTGTCTAATGACAGTGGCACTCTCCCGATCCCCATGGGGAGATTCTCTTTTTGCCTCCCCTCTCATGCTCTCCATAATAAACACGTAGGTCAGAGCAAGCTTGGTGGAGAAGGGCAGCCACCTTTGGTTCTGGGGGGGGGTGGTTTCCCGCGTCACACAATGGCCCACATTGTGTCCTGCTGAGGCCGGGCTCGGACTAACAGGCTTCCGCTCACAGGCACAGAGGCTTAGCCTGCTGAGCCACACATGCTAAATGGCTATACGCCGTATTTCTGACTCACTAGGCAGTAATACATTTATACAGTGTCGTCTAGACAAAATCAGAATTTTCAGAGGAATTTTTACAGGAACTACACAATAAGGGTGGGGTAATGGAGCAGGAAGAAGATTACAGCAGAGATGAGTAATCTTCATGCTCCAAAAGTAGGTGCTCCTCACTCTACTGTTGCTGTTAATGATGCAACTTTTTCCACAGTAAGTCACATTAAGGGTCGACGTCTCTCATCACTGACGCACAGCAGCTACATTATTCACTAAGAGGTTTCACAGATATTGCTGAATGGATGTAAAATGGATGCTGAATGTAAAAATTTGTGACATATTTTAGTAACTAAGAAGGGTGCCTGAGATCGGTTTCTTGCCTCTGCAGGGGTGAGTATGCACTGAGGGAGTACACCGAGGTTAAAGCCGTGACCATCAAACTGGCGGAGGCGCTGGAGGAGACCAGCAGAGACACACTGCCCCTGTAGCAGCGGACCGTGCTGGGGGGGGTTGCCATGGGAGCACTACCCACCAGAGTTGTCACCGGGGCCCAGCCTGGCTACTCTCCCATCTGTGTCTCAGTACAGGTTGCCAGGTGGAATTTATAAAGATCCCAAATTCTTTAACATTTTTGTTGGTAATCCGGAAAAAAATGGCAACGGCTACATTACACTTATCCTAATACCTTTTATGTCAAAGGAATGCTGTTTGTCACATGACCACAAGAGTAGCATTTACATCCAATCAGAGACAGGCTGGATGCTCATGAGGGGCCTTAAGCATCACTACTATTATTATATACTGAATGACTTTCCTATTATTTTCCTTATAGTATGCTGCACTTAGGGAATACCAGTATGTGGATCCATATGTGTCAGTCCTCATAAGTTTGCTATAACATCCAGTGAATTCTGCATTGCATTTGCAGTGCTCAGGGTGGAGAAGCTGTAAACACACAGCACTCATCAGGTGAGTGTTGACTGACAAAGGTCTGACGTTTCAGAGTCATTGTTGGACAGTTGCGCCTTGGCTTCCATGAGGAACAAGAGTTGGTTCTCGTCTGGTGTTACTGTGTCCTAAACTGTTAGACCATCTGGTCACTGAGGGGATTCATAAAAGTCTCATTTTACACTGGTGGGAAAGTAGACTATAAAATTGTATGTTGTACGAAAACTAGTTTTTGTACAAACTTAAACATGTAAACTTAAATGTTTTTATTCACTCAATTTAATCATTTTGTAACAAAGAAACATTACAGGGAACTCAAATGTTTATATTTCCATAAAGAAAAAATGCAGAGCTGGGAATGTCAGGATGATTGCCAGATGCTTTTATAAATTGTAGCCAAGAGGTTGTATCAGTCTGTTTTGTACTCAGTTTTTAAAGAGTGCTTTTTAACTCGATAAAAAATATCTATGCCTTTTAAATAAAAGCTCTATATACAGAGATGCTGTATCTGTTGATTTATGCATCTTAGGTGTGATATAATACATGCAATGTGAGAGGAACGTAACAAAAACGGATAAGTTCTAATTAACGATGACCAGCTGGCCATTTTGTATCTGCGCTGTTAAGTCAACATTCTCAGCTAGCTCGCCCACCCCAGGCTTGCATTAATGCAGAAATCCCTCTGATTACCTGGGACAAAAACAAAGTGTTGCAGCAGTGTTGTACTTAATCCAAGTCAAAGGTCAGACTGCATGTTGCATCCCATCTAATCACTAATCCTGGTCAGGCTGGTAGGAGCCTATGCCAGGCAGTGTAGGGCACAAGGCAGGGGTACACCCTAACAGGATGCCAGTCAATCGCAGGGCGTATACATCCACTATGGCCAAACTTATCTGCAAAGGGCCAGTGTGTGTGTGGGTTGTCAGTGGAACTCCCTAATTAGATTACTTATTAGAGGACTGATTGGCCGAAGAGTCATCGTACCTGGGTTTGAACAGCTGACCTAAAGATTACCCCAAAAACCTGCATACACACTAGCCCTTTGCGGATAAGATTGCCCACCACTGCACTATTGGCATGGCTGCAAATTATGGGGTGGATGGGGGTTTACAACCCCCCCAATAATAATAATAATTAAAAAAATAGCTAATACAACCCCCTTGACCCCATAAATTGGTGGTCTTAGCATATACTCTTGACCGCCACAAGGTGGCGATGTTGCAACTGTCTGCCAACGCTGAAGTAGCAAGCAAAGCATTTGAGCCTACAGAGCCTCTGGAAACCCCCTGTTCTGGCTCCCAGTAACATACATGTAATTTCCCTACAGTATAATTTATGCTTCTCACTTTTTCCTGCAATTCTCCTGGGTACATAAATCTTTTCAGGAATCGTGCATGTTTGGAGGGAAGCCATAGTTAGCACCACACTGTTTACCCTGGAAAACCTATTTCCCAGGACCCAAAGCCAGCCCAGCAGTCCCAATCAGCAGGGGCCCAGAGGGGGCTCCATGATATAGCTCTCCCCAACCACCACTTTGCTTCCACACAAGCAGAATCAGCTCCCAGCCAGCAGAAGCTGCCAGAAAGCCGTGATGGGTCATGGTGGCCAGCAGGGGGAGCTGATGAGGCAGACTCCAAACCAAGGGACACTCTACATGTGATTAAGAAGAGTACAGCAGCATAGCGGGTGTCTGGCCTGCCAAAGGCCATTAGGCAGATAAACAGGGTTTCAGATTCAGATCACATGGGCCAGCCAAGGAGGAACTGCTAACTGCTAACAGCTTCCATCACACCATGCATGGGGGAGTCTCATTTTGGAATCCCCCATCATCGGCTGGGGGAACACAGGACAACTCAGCAGCTAACCTTGGAATATGATGCTACACACACTGACTCACACTTGGGCTGTTTGTCTGTAGGTGCACCATCCTGGCTATGGAGGATGACTACAACACAGCTGAGGAGGAACCAAGCAGTGCTGCTGCTGTGGAACTTAAATAGCAAGCGAGATGGGAGTGATGCCAGCTCATCCTGCAGACGGTGGGTGCGGCCAGGCGCCCTGACCCTGAACTCTCTGGTTCTAATCCTGTGTCTGGAAGAATGGCATGACCATTCGGCCACTGGCTGATGGTGCTCTTTCACTTCTGCAGCACTTTGGTATCTGATAAGTAAATGTCAGCTACCAAGAGTGCACAACTAGGCATAACAGGTGTGAACAATCAACCAATGGCGTACAAGAAGACAACGTTCCAACACCTGAAGTACATTCAAGCAAACTCGTTTGTGAATTTACTAACTAATGTTGAAGGTTTTCAGATGTGCGTCTTTTGTTGCAAACGTGAATCATTATAAGAATATTTTGTGAAAATTAAACAGATTAGCCAGAAATATGAAGAGGTTATAATAAGATACGGATTACGTAACTCTCAGACAAACGTTTGCCCGCATGCCTGATTTTCAGAAAAAGGGATGCAGTTCCTTGTAAATGTTGTTGGCTGACTGCTTGTTGGGTCTTCCAGGGGTGACTGGAGTTCCTAGGAAGCTGGTTTCGGTCACCTGCTTCCTTCCTGATAGAGAGAGGAGTTCTCTCGCCCTCGGGAACACGGCCTTCAGCTCCACCCCCGCTGTCCTATACCTCCTACCAGCCTGATCCAGAATGTCATTTGGTAGTAAATCTGCTCACATTCACACAAAGGAAAATCAGCAGCACATGGTCATTAAAAACATTCTTACTTTTATGATGTGGAGAGGGTTACACCATGTGCTTCTCTGATGAGCCTGTAGGAGGCAGTCTGGGGATGCTTTGCTAATGACCACATCTTGGTAACCCTTTACTTGAAGGGGCACAAATACTATAGTTTTATGCTATTAATTGTATTAAATAACCACAGACAAAGTCTTAGTTACATACTGATGTTATGTTTGTTCATTTTTAATGAACCTTGAAGCACGTTTCACCTCAAGCAGTTGTTATATTTGTTAATTCTCTAAACCTTTGTGAACTATTGAAAGGACAAGTCAGGAATAACGCAAGTTAAATGCTGAACTCATGTTTGTTCATCATTAATCAATCACGATGCATCTTTTATCTGAAGTAGTCACTATATTTGTTCATAATTTGCAATTCAGTAGCCCAGTTAAGTAAAGTGTTACCCATCTCGACCAGCATGGTTATCAATGCAAACTTCAAAAATACATTATTCCATTGAGATTATGGGTGACCGAACATTTAGTTGTTCTTCAGAAAGACAACAAAGCTGAAAACAGACTTCAGAATGACCTGAAGGCCCCCAGACCTCATTTCCATAGACCCAGCTCCTTGTAATTCTGGGAATTGCTGTAGAAGGGCTAAACAGGAAGTGACTTGCTGCTTATCTTGGAAAACCTAATTTTTGTAAATATACTCACTTTAAGTCACCCACCAGGCTGGAAAGCCTCCTTCCCTCCAGTCCAGACAGTTACCGTTTCTTGAGTTCTCTTGTGTAGAAACACCTCAAGATCCATTTATTCCTCTTCATGTTTTTTTGAATGCACTTTTACTCCTAGAATAGTCTAATTAAGTTCTTACGTTGTTATTAGTTGTTGCGTAGCTTTTCTGTAGCTCATGCTTACACTTGTACCTGAGCATTCACATAGTCAAGTCTGACTGGGACTCTCTGCCAGGCCTACAAACAATTTCACTAAAAACAAGGGCACTCTGGTGAAGACCTGTTGAAGACTTGCCAAGCAACCAAGCAGTAAATGCAACTGGTGATGCGTTTGAGTGAGAGAAAGAGTCTTAGCCATTAATAGTGTGTTGTCTGATTGGCATTAAGTCAGTCCATCCAATCCCAGCTGATGAAAGGGAGCAGACAGAGACAGATGGGGCAGCGGTGGTATTTATATGTGTGTGGTCATGTCAGAGAGCACATTTCAGCTCTGCCTCTCATTATCTGACCACAGCCGTACAGTCAGATGTTCTCCTGGCATGGATACCGGAGCTCAGCATAATGGCCCAAAGACCAGCATGGACAGTCCAAGGCTGTGCCCAATCAGGGGTGGGGCAGCCCAGTCGGACGCACTTTCTCTTGCCTTGGATTTACCTCAGGGCCAGGTGACCCTGTGTATTTGGTGCTCAGAGGTTGGGAATCGTTCTTTGGTGTCTGCAGACTTCTCTGAAGATTGACAGGATTTTACACAGAGAGTATCCATCCATCCATCCATCTTCCAACCTGTTCAAGGTCGGGGGGGTGGCTATCCCAGGCAGCATGAGGCACACAGCTGAGGTACACTATAGATGCAGTGGAGTATGGATCACAAGAACCTAAATATTTCACTAGGCTTCACAACAATGCTGTTAAAATCCATCTGTCCATTATGCTTATCCATCTTGTGCTATGGTGGGTCTGGTCTATCTCAGCACAGGGCACTAGGCTGAGGGTCAGCCTGGACAGGATGCCAGGGCATTAGACAGTGCAGCTAAACATTTGAAAAACTACTCTGTTAGTGACCATTTTGCATTTGTGTCCTGGACTTTACCCCCCTGCCAGTATCAGTCTCATGGCCATTTTGAGCCCAGAGGGAGGATGTACTACAACAAGCTGACACAGGGTTCATTACCATAATAGATGAGTCCGTGTAATATCCTGACCCGTTGCTCATTACCGTATCAATATCAGGAGCTGCTCTGCCGGCCGGGACCTTTCCCCTGCTGACACGTCACACTACCAGGAGCAGCTTGGGGCCTGAAGCGTCTGCCTTCGGCTTTGCTGTGTGGCTGGAAGCAGATGAAGGTCCCGTATCATGATAATTACAATGAGAGATGAAAAAGACTGGAGCCTTCCGTGGCGTCCAAATGAGAGGTGGGCGGGTCTTGGGCTCTTTAAGGCGTCTTATTGAGAGATTAAACAGCCGTGGGTCATCCTCCCGGGACGCTTCTCACGGCGCGGTGAGTCAGCGTTTTCTGTCTGCGGCCCCATCGTAAGAAGCCACAAGCACCGCGGGCAGCTCAGTGTCCCGATAGCTTAAAGGGCATGATAATTACAGAGAGCCACGGCAGATAAGTACAGGAAGGGTGGAGGAGACGCCCCTGCCGCTCTGATAAAAGGGCTCGCGTCTGGGGCACCCCCGGCCTTTAATCGGCAGCGGGCAGGCGGCATATGGCGAGTTAGAGCATGCCACATTGCCTACAAGCCACTGGGAGCCACTGGGAGCCACTGGGCCTTGGTGGTCCTCCCCTGAGTGCCTGTGGCTCTTTCCTGGCTGAACTTCAGCCAAAAGTTGCCGCACTTTTGATATTGCAACTTTCCCTTTTCCACTGACTTCCGGGTGAGTACCAGTACCAAAAGTTCCAGTACTTAAAGCACCAAACCAGTAGTGATACTTCTTTGGTAATTTCTGGTGGGATAAGAAGCGCTTTCTTTTGTTTATTGGTTACGCAAATTACCCACTTCTGAAACACAATGCAAACGGCACCCTGATCACAGCTACAAACTTTGATTGCCATCTGGTTGGAAGGACATATACAAGATCAGGACGGCATGATGAAATGGAAAAAGTTATGATCACATGGAAAATTTTGAAATGTCCCAATGTGATTTTGTTATAATAATTTTTTTTCTCACAAATCTGTGTCGGAGTGATTTAAATAGCATGTATGAAAATTGCAAGATTAAAACGGCTAATTACTTACTTAAGACAAAGAAAAAATATTTTACCGAAACTTAAACCCCCTGCACTATAATGTCTGTGAGGTTTATATAAAAAGCCAGATCTCAGCCTAGCTCACGATTGCAGTTCTTGACATCTAAGAATTGGATGTGCATCACATGCGATGTTGGTGTAAATATTACATGTCATTCAGTCCTACTACGGCCATTTTTCGAATTCATTGCAAAACACTACACCTCACATTGTGCCATCACTCAGCATCTGTATCAGTTTTTACGTCAGAGTTAAACCAACACCTTGATGTAGCGTATTTTGGTTCCTGGTGCAGTGGAAAAGCAGCGCAGTGCAGTGTACCACCAGCAGTATGTGGATCTGAGGGAGCACTTCCTGTTTCCTCACTGCTAGGGTCCGGGCAGGATTAACATAGACAAATTGAGCGTGATGCAGGCTCGCTCTTTAGGGGACCCAAAGATATACACTGGGAAATTGTATGTGCTGCAGGGGCTTGTATTTATTCAGTTTGAAAGTGCTAACCAAGTAGAAGGACATCTTGTCACGTCAAGGTTGTGACAACAAAAAATTAGGGTACAGACAGTCATGGGGTATGTGCAGAACAGCATATAGAGTGGACAGGAGTGTAAAATACAGAGGGTAGGAGCTGAGGATGATGGGAGCTGGTCCACGTCGGCCAATAAGGGGCTGTTCTTAAGATGCAGAGGAACTGGTGGTTCCAGGCTCATAATGGCTGTATTTTGGGGTTGGTGGGGGGGTTATTTTATTGTGTTTTTTTCCAGAAGAATACATTCCAATTTTATTTGTAACCAGCATAGAGATCTTTAAAAATTTAACAGACCAACAAAATCCAGTCAATCAAATGCTGCAGATTGTTCCAAAATCAAGTACTATGCACTGAGCTTGCACAAAGCACTCATGGCTAAAGCAAAATATTTTTGTTAGATCCTATCAAATGAGCATCCATCTTCTAACCGCTTAGGGTGTGCTGGATTGTTGGGAGCTAGTCCCAGGCAGAAGAGGGCTTAAAGCTGCAGAGGATCCTGGGCGGGATTCCCATCCATTACAGGCACATAAATACACATATTACGGGCAATTTAGGAGAGCCAGCTGCATGTCTTTGTACTTTGGACCTCAGTCCTGGGGGTGCACACTTAGTCCCTCTTCCGAAATTCATCAGGGTGCCCCAGAATTTTTACTTCCAGGGATGCATTAATGTGCACCCCCCCTTCATTTCTGCAGACTTCATCCCGAGTGGAAGGGGTATGTGTGCGTGTCTTTGTAATTATTACATTGTGAGGACCAGATTGCCCCACAATATGATAAAAACCAGTAATTCTTTGAGCCCCACAATGATAACCTCAAACATCTTGTACTTTAGTTGCTGATGGTTAAGGTTAGGGCTGGGTTTGGGTTAAGGTCGTCATTGCTGAGACTAGGGTTATGCCCATAGAAATGAATGTACGGTCCCCACAAAGATATGAATACAAACATCAGTGTGTGTGTGGATGACTGTGTGTGTATGATTGTGTGAGTGAATGAGCTGCCCAATAAAGCTACTGAACACAGCGGAACACATTCTCCCAGTAACCATACCAGTTTCTCCCACAACGCCCTTCCATAAATGAGACATGTTCCTGATTGACATGAACATCCCTGAAGATGATGTCACTTTCGTGCGATCTCCATGGGAACGTGGGAAGGCAGCCACCTTCTGGATGTATAAGTGGATGAGCCCAGTCAGGCAGCTCTTTTCCTTTGCCACAAGCAGCCATAGTGAAAATGAACACAGAACCATGGTTCTGTTTGGAATGCCACACATAACACCAGCTTAATGTGCTCATGGAAGTTTTAATTACACAAAAATGTTCTGAGGGCAGAACGAAAAATGATCGGTTCAGAGAGATAACTGCCAGATCTTGGTCAGATGTCAGACCAACCTATCAAATGCTTGGACCTGGTCCTCTGTAATCTGATTGGTTATCTCTCTGAACCAATATTTTTTTTCAGAAACATTTTTTGGAAAGTAAAAATCCCACAAGTGCTTAATGTGGCCCAGTCCCCGCCACTAATGTCTGAACTACATGCAGTGAGAGTTTAAATGTCTCCTGTTGGTTTAGACCTCTCTGCAGACGTGTACACTCATTCCGATGAATTATACAGCCAGCTGGCCCAGGATGGCTCTTCAAAGCACTGGGGATCCCCGCTCAGCTCCCTGGGGACACTCCACTGGTGCTGGAAACAATTACAGCTTCACAAGTACGCACCATTGTTGGATACTCGGCCACAATCTCGACGTTGTAAAACCAGGTCTCAAGCACAGGTTGTAGTAATTATCAACGTAGCCTTCTCCCTCGTCTTTGGGGAAAGAGGAGGACAGCGCTTCTTTCAAGCCAAGAGGAAATCAAGCTTCTTTTGGCTTGCGAGGAGCCCCAATACCACCCGCTGACCGCCTTGGATGCTGCCTCGGAAATCAGAGGGGCGAGTGGGTTCTGCTAAGCCGTACTCCACATCATGGTGTCTGGTAAAAGAACTGGTCCTTAGGAAGCCAGGCCAGGATTAGCCCCCATGAACCATAAGGAATAGGCTGGATTCACCCACTACCTATAACACACTTTGTTGCTTACTGCCGAGATGCAGGTATGGCAATCCCACCCACAGCGGGCTTTGAGGCGTTGTTACTTCCCGCTTCAGAAAGGCTATGGTACCTGTATGGTGGGCCATGCACTTCCCATCATGAGGAATCAAGACGTCAGAGAAAGAGCCTAACCTGGAGAAGGAGACCATCCAGAATTCTCCAGAAGTTAGGCTTCTTGTACTCTGGAAAAATCCTTGACACATGTTTACTCAACAATGTTTGTACAGTATAGTCTGTATACACAGGCTGGGAGGAGAATCATAAAAGAGCCATTTGCTTCACTGACTTGTGGTGAGAGAGTTGCATAGCTTGCGTTCTTCTATGAAATATCACTCATTGTATCTGTGGCTACAGAGACACTGCAGTTCCAGAAAATAGTACTAAACGTATTAAATCCAATCGTCATGTGTGTCCCTCAGGAATGCTAGTTGACGTGGAAGCGACATCAGAGTGGGTCAATGGGCATCCTGAGCTGAGCCTGATGCCTGATACCTGGTGATGGTGTCGGATCCAAGGGACATGGTGATTGGGTGAATGAGCAGGGCAATGCTATTCCACTTCTGCGACAACTTTGGCAGCATTGGTTTTTTCCCATAAATTTATTGCTGGCTAAAAGTGATCATGCACCGCCCCCTGGCAAACATCATAGGAGACCTCAAAGTCCAGGGCCGATTTTTAATCCAGACCTAGCCCTGCCCTTTCCCCTCCCGCGGACATCCCCACCCATTGGCCATTTCACGGTTTTTATATTAATGACAAAGGCAGAGTCATTTACAATCTGCAGCACAGGGCAGGCCGCTTACTCCCATGAATAAGCTATGGTGCTAGTCGAGACAGTCTGCTTAGCTTCTGTCATCGTCCAAGACACGGTCACATGGCAACCGCAACAAACACTATCAACACTAAGAAATAGACAAATGTCCCACTGGACAAATCGCCACTGAAAGAGGGATACATTTTATGTCTTCAATACTTAAACACAGTATTACTTTCACCCCAGTAATAGATCAATGGATGGATGTATTGATTTTACAATAATTAATTGCAAAAATCAAACACTTAAAATGAGCAGCATGATAAATATTCTCTTCCTGGCTGTCCGATGGCTGATCCTATCACAGAAACTGCCTCTGTTGCAGAGCAGGTCAAAAACCTCATTGACTTACACAATTTCTTTCACAAAGTATGGCGATTAGTTCCAGTAACGGTAAGTTCCGCAAAGACACAGCATGACACGGAAATAGTTCATATGCATTTTTTGGGGAACCGTCCAGCTATCTGGCTGTGCTCTGGGTATCACTACCTCCTTTCAGGTTGCAAAGTCACTTTGTTGTCGGCCCAGGCCCACACAGGGAGACCATCCATTCTTCTGGTCAGACTCAAACAGACAGATCTGATTCTGTTGGTTTTCAGTCTGATGGGGATAGAAAGGACAGAAGCAGCAACAGAAGCCATGTTTGTATCAGCCTGTCATACTATAATAAACCTGGTCTGTTTTTATTGTATAAATTATTGAAATTCTGCTCGCACAGACCTGGAGCATTTATGATTCTGCTGAATGGAGAATATTAATATTAGTTCCTATTTTTCATGAAGCTACCTATACACAAAACAACCCTTAAGTCCTTCTGTCTTGTTTTTGTGGGCAGCATCCTGGTCCTGGAAGAACGCTGCTGCGTTTCAATGTGCGCTGGACTTACTGTATGTGGCTGAGATGACAGTAAAAAGCCACTTGACTTGAAGTGTCTGTAGCTAAAGATTTCCACTTCATTGCTGGATGTTCTGGAATCAGCAGCATCTGCTTCAGAAGGAAATGAGGCTGATGAAGGCCGGGCTGCTCCGGGCTGGAGGAGACGACTCGGATCTGCAGGCACGGCAATTGTGCCGGTCTGGTCAGGTGGGTTGATGCTGGCCTTTTAAAGATAAGTCCCAGAGGTAGTAATCATAGTCAGCACAGGACCTCACAGTCCCAGAGTGAAAGTTCTGGAGACGTGTTCCTCCAAAGCAACACCTCCGCTTTACATACGTTCACAGCTCACCACTGACCCGCATTCTCCAGTGCATTCTGTACTGTAACCAGGCAGTCAAAATCATCAACAGGGAGTCAAGAAACAGCCAAGTCTTCATCTGAAATTCTAGGGAACTAAGCTGTTAAGTCGGAAAGCTGTGTAATTCACCATAACTATTCCCCCAGTACCAAGGGAAAAAACAGCCTTGGCCATTGTGTAATACCTCAGATCTGTTAAACAACTTTTTTGCTGCTCAGTGAAGAAAAAAAAGTGATTAATTTGCCAATTCAGCTAGAGTAAAGCACACTAAGATGATTCATCGTGCTCTTAATAGTCTCCTCTACTCTATAATTATTCCTATAAAGGGTTCTGCAGCTGTTGCCCGTCAGAAGGGACTCTTGTTCAGAGACGTGCATGAACACGACATTAGGCTGCAAAAAGTCATCTCAGAGCTGGGACGTGGTCACTAGTAACGTCTGCATCCTGCCACGGCAACCATCAGGCAGGGTATCGCCTTCTGGAAGGGAGGGAGGGAGGAGGGAAGGCGGCAGAAAGTTCCGGAAACACACACTTTAGGAAAAGTGGACAGCTGCACAGATGACTCCATCTTCACAGCACGGCTGTCAGGAGTGCTGGGGACATCTGGGGTGCGCCTCCTACAGGGCGTCTACAGGTATAGGCAAGTTAAATTTAAGACTTCTTACTCCTACTTATATTTTACATTCAAGGCCAGTTTCACTGTATGCAATGACTCCGATTACTTTATGTTGCTGTCAGCTTTGTGTTTCCCACAGGCTGAGACTCCACAGATTTGAGTCCATTATTATTTTGAGTCTGGTGGGCTTCCTGCACAATGTACGCTGATCCTCATATCCATTGCAGTCAACATGTTTCAACCAGGTCACAAATTGGGGGGGGTCATCCAACCAGATTTCGCTGAATGAGCACATTCCGCTACAGAAAAGCGATAATGTTACTCACAGGGTGTCACTCCCTCCCCACGGCAAACATTAATTATTGCCCCCCCCCCCCAAGATCCTCTGCTGTCCTGTACATTCGTTATTCGTGCCCCTGGCTAGCTCACAGACACGAGTAGTGACTTGCTAAGTGGAACTCAGGAGATCTCCACAGAAAGTAAAAGAATGCTTCAAGGACACTGGAAACAGGACCCAAGTGTCACTTTGATTTATACGTCAGAAGACAAACACTGCTTTTCCGGCAAGTTCAAATGCCTAACGAGGAATGTATATTGTACCATAAAAAAGTACGAACGCACTTTCATGCGAGGCTTTGAATAATCACATGCATAAAGCACAATTTCTCTGCCTTTTAATAACCTTAGTGACCCAGTCATACGTGCAGAGAGGCTCAGTGCCGCCACCAACCTTGAGGGTCTTGGTAGCTGAAATATTTGCCTGCTGGGCAAGACCCACACAGCCAAGGGGGCGGGTCGGGGGTGCGCGCATTACCTTCTGTGTTGAATCAGGCCTGGATGACTTGCTGCAGACTCTCCTGTGTCTGCCTTCCCTGAGGAGAAGCTGAAGTACAGAGAACCCTAACAGTCACCCAAGTCCAGCACCAGCTTTCTGAGACAGCTACAGTCCCAGGAACATTTTGGAAACCAGTTAGAATAAGTTTGGCCTCTCAGTAAAAGCCATAAATTATATAATCAAGAACTACAGCATCACAAATGGATGAAAGGGATGATTTTTTTGTGATCTGCACCAGAACCAATAACTGAAATGTCCTGTTTCTCTCACTGTGACAGGCCATTTCGCTACTTTTGCTCTGCTCTAAGGTCTTGTGCTTTTACTGAAGTCATTTATTTTTTATTTGTTTTATCTGTCACATACGTCTGCGTAGTGAACTGTTTTTAGTAACATTTAAAGAGAGCTTCTTGCCAGACTGAGACTGATGTGCAAAGCTAGCAAGGCAGAACATAAAACGAACGAATGAAAATGTCTATTAGCGATGTGCATGTCTGCCCCAAAGCCATAAGCACTAACATAAAGCCCAGCATTGTTTCATTTAATAACCCAGTAATCAGAGCCTGCCTCTCCAGCGAGAGCCCTACCACTACTCAGAGCGTCTTTAAAAGAAAGCACACCTCGACAGAACTTTCACCAACTAGGTTCTTCAAACCGCCAACCAGTCAGGATGAGTCAAACAGGCTGAAGGGTTGTCAACACTAGTAGACAAATGTAAAGTAACACTAGTAAGTGCAGACAGATGGTCAGAGACTGGTCTGTACATTCTGTACAGTAATGTATTGTTATAAAAATCTTTAAGTCATACCTTATCATAATTTTCTTTGTTCATTATGTATTGTTA